>PVJX010013356.1:0-47664 GCA_004027295.1 Dolichotis patagonum | reverse complement strand
CATCCTCACCAGGGTGCCATAGCAGTGCAGCCAGGGGAAGCAGTGTGGCTGGCACGTGGCCTCCAGAGGATTGAACTTGGTGTGAAAGAAGCAGGATCCACCCAGAATCCTGTGTGTTTGTCTCTGGTGGAAGAGGTTACATTAGTCAGCTTTCTCATTGCTGTGACACAATACCCAGCACCCAATTTCTCAGAGGAGGAGAGGCTTATTCAGCTCATGGCTTCAGAGATTCCAGTCCATGGTTGGCTGGCTCCAAGGGAGAAATATCATGGCAGATGGGTCTGGTGGAACAAAACCATGGTGGCCGGGAAGCAGAGCTAACAACAGCACCAGAGGAAGGAACTATGAACCAGATATAGTCCCCAAACTCATGTTTCCATGACTTCTCAGACATACCCAGAGTGTGCTTTACTAACCCCTGGAGCAGCTCCCAAGCCAATTCAGCTGACACAGGAAGCTTCACCTCCACAGAGGGTGGGGGGAATGGGTTGGCACAGGTACTCTGGAAGCAAAAGATGGACATGCTCTCACCCTCTCATCTGACCCCTACACACTCAAGTATTTCAACTTGATTCATGGCTCGAGAACTTCTGTGAAGACTCTGGAACCTTCTGGAATGGTTATTTGAATTCCAGCATTTAGCCTCTTTGTGAAGAGGCTGACAGCAAAGTTCCACCCTCTAAGACCTGAGACTACCACTCTCCAACACCCCCTGTTCCCTTGAATGCCTCTTCCTGCCTCAGTGACCAGTGGACACAGAACAAATGAGGAAGACAAAGCTGTGTGACAACATAGATCTCTCAATCTCACTACACCCAGAGGCCCAAGATTCTCTTCCACTCTTTCTTCCTTCCCCAGGTGACACTTACAACCCTGTAGACCAAGGGAGGCCCAGGGAGCTCAAGGAGAGCTGTGAGCCCAGGTTTATTCCTTTGCATACCCTTCTTGTTTGCTGAAAAGTGCAACAATTTTATGCTGACCAAATCCTGGCCCCCGCCATGGACAGGCCTGGGCCTGCTTTTATTTACATCCCTATAGGCCAAGATTTTGTCATGCTTTATATCTTTTTAATGTGCATTATGAAAATCATTTAAAAATCAATTTCTAACCAGGAACAGTTGTGCATACCTGTTATACTCAACTCGGAAAGGGCTAAGGCAGGAGAACAGTAAAGTTGAGCCCAGCCTAGTACTCTGGGAAGCTGAAGCAGGAGAAGCACATGTTTGAGCCCAACCCTGGGCAATTTAACTTAGTGACTTAGTGAAACTCTGTCTCAGTAGCTTAGTGAAAAGGCTCTGTGAGAAAAATCAGTTTCTGAATATGAAATTAAGTTGCTGTAATGGATGTGCTCTTATTAAAACTCCTGGGCATGAAGTGAAGGAGCCCCATCTCAAGGGCAGTGAAGAGTCGACCCCTCCCTCTAAGCCAAGCAGCACCTCTGTGCAGGGAGAGGGGTTGACAGCAAGGTCACCTGTCTAGGACAAAGCTGTGCCCTTGGGATGCCCCGGCTGCTGCTCATGCCCAGCCAGCACATCCAATTGCAGGAAGCTTCCTGACCCTGGATTCCCCCAGGCTTGCAGAGGTTCCTGTCTTCTTCATAGTGGTTGTAGGATGGTCAGATGCCAGCTCATAGCACCCCACCACCCCCGACATCTAGTGGTCCATGCTCGCCTCGTGGCCAGGCTTGGCATGTTTAGATGAGATATTTATGGGAAACACATTTGGTGGTGAAAAGTATTAGGCGAGGGCAAGGCATTGCTATGGAGGTGTTGGGTATCATCTTTCTGAGAGAGGAATACTTGAAGGTCAAGGGGGCTAAGCTTTGTTCAAGGTCAAAGACAAAAAAAAAAAGACCCAAGACTTGAACTTGAGTCTCTTCCAACTAGGGATGGATTCTGAGACTCCCCACACCAACCTGCACTTCCTTGTGCCTAGAGATTATCAGGAGGAGTGTGAAAGGATTTGAACTCGCAAAGCAAAATCTAAATAGGAAGCATACCAGTGATGGATCGGATAATATATTAAATATATCATCAAGCACCCAGGACTTTCGAAAGTTGTCCAGTGTTTTCTCTTTCCATAAAACCAGCCCCATCTCCTTCCCACTGCCTTCTGAACAATGGGAAACATGGGGGGACTCCTGTGATTTCCAAGTCACTGCAGTCACCCATGGCCCTGTGGCTCCAGGTGGGCTTGTCATCTGGTCCGAGCAACCACAGATGAGAAACAGCACACTTACCACCTCTGGGCACTTGTGCCACTGGAAATAAACACACAGAGGAAATCGTTGGTGAAATGCACACAGTGTTCCTTTAAAATACACAAGCGCTTTCTAAGACAGCCATTCCATTTGGCAGCCGGGCGCTCCTGGCTCCAAATTAAACAGAAGCATTTGTGAATTGAGCCAATTCATCTGCTTCATCCCCCTGTAAATGTATATAGGAGCGGGTCGTGGACGGGCGTATCCTGCCCAGAAGGGTTTACAGGGTGTGGCAGGCTGGACGGTGGGCGTGGGCCCTCCTTCTCGCTCTCTGGTACATAGCCCCATCTATCTTTCTGGTTCTGAGGTGGAAATTCTCCCTTACACAAGCTCGTAGCCAGGGGCCTGGCACCCCATGGAGGGGACAATGGGATTCTGTGCTGTCCCTTTCTGTCTTGAGGTTTGGAACATGGACCCCAGGCATGGAGCGAAGAATAAACCCAGGCACACAGCTGTCCTTCAGGAAAGGTGGAAAGATCAGAAAACAAGACTTCTAATACTTGAGCAAAAGAGTGCTCGGAATCATCTCTACCGGCCTCTGAGCTCACGGTGATTCCTGGGTTTCAGATGACGGAGCTGAGGTGTGGAGAGTTTAAGCTACTGTCCTAAGCTAATGTCCTATGGTGACAGGTCTCACCTGTCACCATAACTCGCACCCAGGTTCCTGCTCTGTCCCTCTGCAGTGTGGAGGCGACTCAGCCGGGGTGTCCTCTCTGAGGGTCACCTGAAAGAGCTGGCTTCTGGCTATGAGGTACACGTGTGGATGTTCCTTCCTGCTTCTGAGTTTCCGTTTCCTCCTCTGTTGGGCTTGGATGACAACTCTGTCACGTACCTCACAGAACTGTGACGAAGATCATGGGAGACAGAAACCATGCAAGGGGGTCGTGTGTGGATCTGGAAGGAAAGCAGGGAATCTTGTTTGTTTGCTGTGTGTCTCACTCGTGGTGCTTAACCATTCTGCTGACCCGTGAGCCGAATCTTAACACTCGGCGGGAAAGCGAAATTCCTTCCTAAGGTGCAGGACTTGAGGTATTGTGCTTTCAAGACTAGGCCTCTCCTACGGGCTTCTTTACTCTTAAGACTGCATAAGTTTTTTGGGAGGGCATAGATTAAAGTTGGGTCCTTGCTTTTATTTTTAAATCTTCCTGCCCACATAGCACAAGGAAGTAAATTTGGAAAGGATTTTGTTTCATGTCCACTGATTGAATTATGACCAGGTAGAGAGGAGACTCAGCCAGAAACTTGGAGAATGCAAATTCTGACTGAATTTTCGGGTGACTCCAGACTCATTCTAGAATAAAGGCAGTAAAAACCTGACAAAATGCTCCACTTCACTCTTTTCCTCCGGAAGAGAAATGCAATGCATGTAAGCGAGTCTTCATCAGTTACCTAAGTCTCTCGCACTGTCTTCTACTCACAAAATTATGGAACCTGGAGGACTGGGAGATTTCTCCATGTCAACACACAGCATACATAGTGTGTAATTCTAACACAAACACACACAGAGGTGCAATCATTTAGTCAGATAGCTGCTGATACGGGTGGTGCTGTATATTTTGCTATTGCAAGCATTCTTAGAATAAATGTCCTTGAAGAGAAGGAAAAGTCTATTTCAAAGTTATGATAAGTGAAGTAATTCATATAAAGCATTTAGCGCAGTGTCTAAGTGCCTAAGTATAATACTCTATAAATGTTGGCTAATGTTATTTCTATGAACCAAATAATTAGATACTTGGAAAAGGAAATATTGGAAAAACTAGAAGAGGAAGTGAGAAAATATACACAAACTGTTAAGGAAACGTGTCACAATTGGACGTAGCTATGTGCGCTTGCAGAGATAGGGTAAAAGTTTGTTTATGTCTTATCTTCTAGACATTCAGAGGTGGTCACTTCATGGCTAGATGGCACTGTGTGGCTGCAGAGACCTTCTACTATATGTGGGTTATTTCACAGCCCCAGATGGCTGCTGGAGCTCCAGCCATTGTATCTACATTAGTGAGAAGAAAAACATCTGGGGAGAGAGGCAGGAAGAAGGACCCAACACTGCTTTGTAAACCACTTCTGGGAAGTTACATATACTACTTTAATTCCAGTGGTGAGAACTGTATTATAAGTTCATGCTAAATTGCAAGGAAGGTTGCGGGATCATTCCAGATACCCCCCAGAATCACAGGTCTTACTTCCATAGAAGGAAAGACTAGCCATGGGGCAAACTGATAGCAACTGCTCAGGGTACTTGTGGAATGTAGACAAATGCTATCTTGCATCTTTGGCTTGGATAGCAGGGTGTTTTTGGGTTCAGGCTAAGAGATTCATATCTCAGGGATAGTCACTGGACAACCTCCTTCTATCCAGACCCTGGCCTCCTGAGCTGTGATCTGCTGGGCCCTTGCAGCAGGGCAGAGCCCTCCACATGGTACGGGTGCCCACGCTGGTTGACCAGCCCTGGGTTGACTTTGCAATGTCCTAGCTGTGCCCATGGAGAGCTGTGGACCACGTGCTGCTGGTGGGATCAGCTCTTGTGACTCATGTGGTTGAAGATTGGCTGATTCAATATTGAGCCAACAGCAGGCCCTACAAATCTGAGCTGCTTTTTGTTCTAGAGTAACGATGCAAAACAAAACAAAATGAAACCCACCTGACAGGGTCTCCCAAGGGCTCTTCTACGTGTGTAGTGTGGACAGCCTGGTTACTCTGACTGCCTGGCAAGCCACACTGTCAAGGGCTGGGCCTTTCGGAATTCTGTAGGGTCCTCTCTCAGGCTGCATTTCATCTGATTCCTCCTTTTTTCTCATAAGTGATTACTATCTAAAGCAGTACCCCTGTAGCAGGAATTCTATCAGGATGTAGGTGGATTAAGTTTTGGAAATCAAAATGACCTTGGGAGTGGGACCGATTACCCACAATGCAATTCACTGTGTAGCCCACCTGCCTCTACCTCCTTTGCGCCCTAGACGCTAGGGTCTGGGAAGCGCTTGGCAGCCTCTCAATCTCCTTAGCACTTCTTACTTGTCCCTTTATTAACTCCTTCAAAAATCCTTCAGCACTTTTATGGCCACTGCACCACCAACTAACACATTACAAACAATGTAGTTTTGAGGGGTTTGACAGCATCAGGAATTAAACACAAATCTCCAACATTTGCATTCAAGAAAGAGCTTGGTGATGGGCCTGTCTGAGAATCAGGGACTGGTTACATGGGGGTTTCACTTTGACCTGGCTGGAGCGGGACTCCCAGAACCGCAGGCTGGACCAGCTGCAGCCTGGGGTAGGAGAAGTTGGGATGAAGCAACCTCTCCACCTCGTTCCTCTCTGAGACTCAACCTGAAAGTGCGTCAAGTGCTGTGGTTTCAGTGAGCTGCTTTCAACCTGAAAGTCACAGCTCCTCTCCAGAGGAGGGAACCTGCCTGCCAGGCTGAAACTGCACTTCCCTGGGAACTGAAACTGCCTGGTTTCACACAGCACCAGCCCTGCTTCTCCTCCACCTCCGCACCCCTCGTCCAGACTTTGTGAACCAGGCAGAGCCTGAGCTGCCTCCCGACGCCAGGCTCCAGGAACCACCCAGACCTTGAACTGCCAACAACTAAGCTAAGAGCAGCTCAGAGCTGTGTGAACGTCACTGAGCCCTGGGTCCAGCGTGCTGGGCTAAGCACAGGGGTTTATTCCAGTCAGGGCAGAGGCCTGGGCCGCTCCAGGATGCCTGAGCTGTTGGAAGCCTTCTGGGAAGAGCAAGAAAATGTCTGCTTCCTTCTTGCTCTCCCTCAGGAGTCTCTTCCCACATCAGATCTGCCCAGGGAGAGTCACTCCTCAGGCAGCCCCTGGAAGAACAGAAAAAGTGGCCGAGACAAGCTAGACTTACTTGGAGGGAACAACAGGTGGGCCACTGGGAATGTGGCGTGGAAGGACCCTGCAGGGAATACCTCAGGACGACCCTTCCATGGCCCCAGGTGCCACCAGGGTCCCCCAGGGATGAGAATGCAGAAGGCCTGCTGACCTGGGCCACACAGGTAGACACTTCCTGTGGGCAGACGTGGACATGCCCTGTGGTGCTCTGGGCCTCCCTCTGTTGACTTGTGGGTGAGAAGAGAGCTGAAGGAAAGAGGTGCCCACCGAAAGGGAAAACCACTTGCTGGCATCCTTTGTGCAGAGGCACATCCCTCCCCTTCTGGTCATCCCTGTCCATTTTCCCAGTAAATTCACCGATGACTATCCTGAAATTCAGACAAGGCCATGGTCCACTGCTGAGGAAGAGGCTGAGCTGGGACTTGAACTCTCATCTCTCTGACTTCCAAATCCATGCTCCCTCTGTTGCTTTGCTGCACTCTTGCTAAAGGAAGACCTTCAAGGTCATCTCTGACAATCTTCCCATTTCATGGATGAGCAGGCTGAGGACATAACTGTAAGCAAACCACTTACACGTATTCAGCCACCTAATGTCACAGCTGGAGGTGACCATGTTTCTTGATTCCTAGAACACAATTCTCCCAACTCCATCACATTCTTACAAGGAGAACAATTAAATCAGTGTATAGGTCTAGGGGGTGAAGAATAATTCATGGGCTGGGGATTTAGCTCAGTGGCTTAAGCGCCTGCCTGGCAAGCGCGAGGTCATGAGTTCAATCCCTGGTACCAAAAAAAAAAAAAAAAAAAAAAAGAATAATTCATATTTTAGACATGGTCAGGGTTAAGTTATGCACACATCTTCTTGCCACAAGTTTTCATTATTGTAAGTGGAATGTTTTTGCTGCTGTAAAAACGAACCTAGCATAGTAAACACTGGATAGCTAAGGTGAGGAACTCTACAGATCTGAATTATAAAACTCTGCATTCCAGGGACTTCTAACAAGCTGGGGAAAGGAAGCAGGTTTTATTAAGTTTCTTACCTTTACATTCATCTTAAACTCAATACAGTGTTTTAAAATTGTCACCCTTTAGGCCATGGACAAAGATCTGGTGTTGTCTGTCTCCTCTGCCTCATTTTGAGAGACTGTGACCCAACTTTCTCCTTGACAGTGACCCATGTCACTCTTACATGGACACAATTTGTAGGGCAGCACCGGTAGAGGAAAATCCCAGCATTGCCCCCTCTGACCCTCGGAGCGTGTGATTTAACATGTGTACACGGGTTTCACATCTCATGCCCTCATGTGCTTCCACATGAAATATAGACCCCTGCATACGACTCCGCTGTAACGGTTACAGGTTTTTCTTTCTTTTTCAAAGTCAATGACTTCAAAGAAATGCGACGCTATGGCCAGGGAGGAGATTTCTGGCCCCTTCCACAACCCTGGTGAAAATCTTGCTGGGAACAATGCGTCTTCTGTGAAATCCTGTCCACAGAAAGTTGTGGACATAAATCTCCCCTCTCACCGCTGGCGCTGAAGTCTAACCGAGCCCAATGCGGAGGATTTGGAAGGATTGGCACTCAGAGGGAGGGGAGAAGTGTCCTCCCTGGATGGGGTGGGAGGGCACGGTGAGGCTGAGTGTGGAGGCAGGAAGAACACGGTACCCCCAAATAGATCGCCGGTCCCTGATGAGAACTGGGCTCTGCTGGTCCTAACCCCTCTGCTTTACCAGTCAGTGTGTGAGGTCCCCTGCAATAGGGTGGCCCACTCCACCCCCAGAACCAACAGAGGTGGCTTCTTGGCCTCTAAGTGAGGTTGCAAGAAGGGTGTCTCTGAGAACTCACTATATAGCCCAAGTGGACCTCAAACTGGCAGTGATCTTCCTGCCTCAGCCTTCCCAGTGCTGGGGTTGCATGCCTGTGTCACCACACCTGGCTAGTTAATTTTAAAGTTACCTTCTCAGCTGGGCCTCTTATCACTTTATTGAATGGTGGAGGGAGGGTTCTGGGAGGGGAAGGGTGAGAGAGATTAAAAAAATTAAACCGTATTATGTACATGTACCAACTCCTCATGATGAATGTAACCATTATGTACTGCAAACGTGGGCTAATAAAAATTTTTAAAAAATTAAAAATGGTGCCTGTTCCCCAAACACTGCCTTCCTGTAGGTTTTCCTTCCCTCTCCCTACCTCCCCAAATTTTTTTTGCACACGGTCAATTCTTTAAGGGAGATGGGGCATAGTAGGTGTTGGTGGGTTTAAGAATGAGTGGGGTGCTTGCTGTGTGGTCTGCCTAGGTCTATGCCAGGCATGGTCCCCCAGGCTGGTCCTGTTATTATCTCTGCTGCACAGGAAGAAACTGAGGCTTTGGAAATTTAATTGATTGCTGGGAGCCTGCTGAGCAGCCCGCTGGGTTGGTTCCCGAAGGTCGCTGGCACAGGACTGGCACAGGGCTGGCAGCTGGCTCCTTGCTGCCCCTCTTGTGGTCGAGGTCTGGGCTCCCAGAAACTCCTGCAAAGGAGAGAGCCCGGTGCTCTGTGGTTCTGGAGGTGCTTTCTGGCCTGGCCGTGCGTTCCTGCAACCTGACGTTCCAAGCAGAGGCATTTGCTAATTTCCTGAAGAACGCTCCAGGAAGCCTTGTCCTGGGGTGAAAACCGTTTACAGTAGGTGAGAAAAGGGAAGTTCAATCCCACCACACTCTTGCAGGGTTTCCTTACAGGGCTGTGTGGTGCTGAAGGAGAAACCGATCCGGAGTTGGCTGGGCTTCCAGCTGCTGCCCTGCCCTCCCTCTCTCTGCTCTTCCAGATTCCTGCAAGTGTTTTGGTTAACTCATCCCCCTTGCGTTGTTGTTGTACCACACATTAACGTGGGGCTTCTGTAGCCCAGAGGAGTATGGTTGAGTTACAGTAACAAGCTACAAGCGGAGGGAAAGAGTGCGGTTTGGGGCTGGTCCGGTCCCAGATATGCACCTCACATCTGGACAGGAGATCATGTGACAGCTTGAAAAACCAGAAACACATCCTGGATACCATAAAAAAAAAAAAAAAAGCGGGAGGGGGTTTCTGCTGAATTAAAAAGGCTTTACATACTGGCTCAGCTGGCGTGGGGTTTCTCAGTCTGTGTCTCTTTCTCTCTTCATTATTCTGGAATGTGTTATAAGAGCTGAGATTGCTGAATACTTAATTTAATATTGTGAACCCATCATATTGTGAGTTTGTTTGCTTGTCTTTCTGAAGTGTATCCAGCCCTTCTCCACTTTCCCAATTTAAGACAGAGTTTGATTGATTCTGGGTCCAGGACTTGGTGTCCTGATAGTAAAGATCTAGAATAGAAAGAATCTGTCCCTGTCCCACCCCCAAGCTCCTGCCACCCACTTGCAAACACTTCCTCTGTCCCCACTGAAGACAATCTTCCAGACCTCTGGCCAAGGCATCCTTCGTATTATGATCTCTACAGAAGATCCTATAGGATGGGGTAATAAGCTTTAAAACATCATTGGTGAACAGAAATGATGTAATTCTCCTTGGACAGAATGCAGAGTAGGTTGGAAATAAAGTTTCTTGAGATGAATAGATGTTAAACACCAAAGTATGGTCAAGATCTTATTCCTGCAACTCAAAAAATGTATTTTCTTTTTCTTACACAAATAAAACATTCTTGAGTTGCCCACTGGACCTATCTTTCTCTGATTTACCAAGATTGCAGAAACCAGGATTAAACAAAGCATCCATTCCAAAACCAAAAATCTAGTTTTTCAAAGAGAGAATGACTTTGGAAGTGAGCATGTAATAACAATAAAAAAAATATGGAAAATCAGCTTGTTTTCTCTTTAAGGACTAAACCACTGGGCAGAGTCCTCTCCCCTGGCACCAGCATGGCCTTTTGATAGAGGTTTATTGTTTAATTTAAGAAAAGGTAATAGAAACAATACTCGTGAAAGACCACCAAGCTCTGGGTTTCTCAAGTATATCAAATCATCGGGTTTCAGATCAGTGCTCCTCTTTCCCCCTCACTAGATGCCTGTATCTTCTGAGCCTGAAGTTTCTTGTCAGCTCACTGTGGACCTCCAGTGTCTGGGAAGAGGGCTCACTCAGTATTATCAGGCCTCTCAAGTTTATCCCCTGACCCCTACCTGCAGGTTTCCTGGAGCTGGTTTGTGGGTCCCTCACCCTCCAGCTTCTCTATGGACATACTCAGTGGAGGCACTAGACCCACACTGGCACTCAGTCAGCTTAGTCCATGCACAGCAGCCCCCCTGTTCACAGTTCCAGGACACTGCGCTGCTCTTTGCAATAATCTCCTTGTTAAACATCCGAGGTGACCTGTTTCCTTCATTGTCTGTATCCTGCTGCGACCCTGACTAAAGCAATTAAGATTTATCAAATAAAAAAAAGAGGCTTCACTGTTGTAATCCATGATTCTGGGTAATTGTGACAGCAGATTACTGAAGCACACTTTTGGGTGTGTCTAGGTGGGCAATGGAGGCGTGACCATGGGTACTATATATGTAGTCTCTGCCCACTTTCCTCTACCATGATGTTATTGGCTGTGCTTTCCAGTCACCAAGAACCAAGCAGCTTCGCTTTGCTATGCCATTTAACCATGTCATTTCTGTCTTGGAGCCAGCTAACCATGGACTGAATTCCTGAAACCGTGAGGCATGTTAAACCTCTCCCCCTTTAAACAGTGAGTGTTGGATGTTGTGTCCTAGCAGTGGGAAAGATGACTAATACAATCATTTCATAAACATTGAGGAAAGCACTCACCATGTGCCATGAATCTAGAGATGACAGTTTTATTTCATCTTGAATGCTACCTATTAGATTCAGAGACTGTCCTTGCAGAGCATCTGGAAACAGCCTGAAATTGGGAAGAGAAATGCACCAAGATTAAATAGCTACACCTTCACAGACGGAGGAATGAAAGCACACGTGACCAGCGTTTCCAAAACCAATGTTTGCCGCTCCTGTGTTAGGTGCCGCTGAGCGAGCAAAAGCCCAAGCAGAGCAAAGCCAACCTGCGACGAGATAATTTCTGCAGCTTTGTGTTAAAGCTTCATTCTTGGTTAAGAACTTTGGATACGGGCTGGGGATTTAGCTTGGTGGCATAAGTGCCTTCCTGGCAAACGTGAGATCATGAGGTCAATCCCCAGCACCAAAAAAACCAAAAAACAAACAAAAACCAAAAAAACCCCCCAAAAGAACTTCGGATATGCAATAACCACCTGCCTCACAGCACACATCCCAAATAGCTATTTGAGTGTTTAAAGGCACTATTGACATGACTATGCCTATTTCCATTATTTACATTCAAGATTTCACTTGCTGGGTTGCAAAGTACAAACTTCAATGGAAAGTTTTTAAACTACTTCGCTGGTATGTAAATTACAGGCTGCAATAGCTAGACAGTTCCCGAATGGAGTGAAGATAAAGATTTTCTATGAAGCTGGGGGGATCCTTTCTGAAAAAACTTTCTAGGCTTCTGAATTTTCTTAATTAGGAAACACACCACACACACACAGAAGGTTGGCTGTCCACAGCCTCTTTATTCTTGATTACAATTTTGGGTCTATATCCAGATCTACCTACAGGACCACTGGTTTAGGCTTGCAGATTTCCCTGAATTGAACTTCCGGTGTCCTGGGCGTGCTGCACTCTGACATTAGATTTCCTGATAATGCTGGCTCAGCACCTACCCTTCTTTCTTGGACCTTATTTCTTTTCTACTACCTCAACTCAGCAGCCTTGGACAAATCACCTACCTCCCTGTACCTGACAAGAAGGGATGACAAGGTGTGATCAAACCATATGGTGACTGTTTAAATAAAAATTAAAAACCAATTATAGTTTTAAAAAATACATTGACATCCATCCTCTTCAAAACATTCCCTGCCTCTCTTGCTTTGGACACTTTCCTGTTGTTCATGACACTTTCTGAAGCAGTTCTGGAAGTCCTCTTTCCTGAGTGTCTTTTCATGACTGCCTTGGTGTTTGGAATTGATTTCAAATACTTATGGTAATTTCTGTCAGGAAAAAATATCACAGTGTGTTCTCATCTACCGTATTCACTGGATCTAGCACCATGAGACTTCCAGCTTTTCCCAAAATCAAAATGACCATGAATGGTAAAGTTTTGAATCGATTCAGGACACTTAGGCACTGAGAACAATGCAACTAAAGATACTCACGGAACAGAACTTTGGGACCTGCTTCAGAAAACAGCAAGAATGATGTTTGAAGAGAGGGGGAGTATTTGAGGGCCACTCAAAGGCAATGTGTCTTTTAAAAAATTGTGAACATGTACCACATTTGTTGACCCAGTCTATTTGTTGATCACACCTGAGAGATAATAATAGACAAAGCTCTTTGTGATCATGTGCCTAGGGGAAATGCCCTTCCACACCACCGCCTGGCAAAAATCAAGAGTACAACCGTAAATCACCAGCCTGGGAGAAGACCAAGATCAAAATTCAAAGTGTGGTTTCTACTGAACGGACATCACCTTTGCACCGTCCCGAAGCAGGAAAACCATAGGTTGAACTATCGTTAATCAGGGACTGCCTGTATTTATTGAGCACTTACTTTGTGCCAGGCTATGTAATTTGTGTATAATAAATGCTTTATATCAAAGGTCAGGCAACTTTTTCAGGAAACCATCAAAATAGTAAATATTTTCAGCTTGGGCTGCTATGCTGGTTAATTGTAATTGTCACCTTGACTGGATGAGGAGACTTCTGGAGAGGTGATTGGATCCTGAGGTCAACACACATCCGTGGATTAATCCACTTCAATTCACGGCTAAATGTGTTGCCAGGAGGGTGGCCCAGCTGGAAGTGGTCACTGGAGCATGTCTTCAGAAGTCATTTCTCTGTCTGGCCTTCTTCCCCTGTGCCCTGCTTCCAGGAGAGCAGCTTTGCTCCCACAGCAGTCCGCCATGTTGTTCCTGCCTTGGAGCCAGCCAAAGGTGGATGGAAACCTCGGAATCCACGTGTCCAATAAATCCTTCTTCCTTTAAATTGTGTGTATCATATTTTTTGTTCGTAGCAGAAAGAAGCTGACAAATACCCATGCCATCTGCTGCCTCCATCAGCGGCTGCTCACTTTCACACTGAAATACGACAATGGCCAGAGATAACACACAAACAAATGAGGGTTGTCCATTTCAGCTCTACAAAATCCAGAGTGTGATCCATGTGCTCTTGTCTGCTTTGCCTGAATTGCCCCATTTAATTTGTGTGATGATCCCACAGAGTAGGTACTAGGTTAACTAGATTAAGTCCTTTTCTGGAGGTCACCTACATAGAAACTACTAGGCCCCAATATAGTGGCGCTATCTTTAAACCATTCTTGTGAGTTTCTAAAAACACCAAAGACCACCTTACCTGCATGAGGACTCCTAGCATCCCAGATGCTATCCCCAACTCTCTCCTGTCCCCATTTCTTTCTCTGGAAAACGTCACCTTTCTCAGGCTCTCCTGTCCTCGTCTCTCACCATCATCCATCCTCACTACCAAGTTGGCACCGACCCCAGCAAGTCTTAAATTCTCTTACACTCTAATTATTAAGCCCTCTGCCAGACTGAGGTTTCTTGCTGTCCACATACAATTGGAATGAAGTCACCGAGAAACCAAGAGTGCACACTTGAACAGTGCCTGCACAGTAAATGCATTGATTCCCCTCTAATTTTGAGTTTGAACCTTCGTTCCACTGAAAATTTGTCACATGTCCCCAGCATATCAGAATCATTTGGTTTCTTGTCAGTCAATGTGAGTTGCAAAAAAATAAGCCCAAAAGTTTGTTGTGAGGAGTCGCCAGGAAAAGTGGCTCTGGAGAGAAGGACACCAAACAAAATCATCCTACACCCTATAATATTTTGAGAGTTGCGAGCTGCTGGAAGTGGGTGCAGTTCAGCCCCACTGTGACGCTGCTCGCCTTGTCCCGAAGGGTGGCTGTGGATGATTTTCCTTGCTCTCAGTGGTGGCCACTTGAGTTAGTGGCAGAAGCACCAGCTTCACAGCTCCATCTCCACCATCAACCCTGGGTTCTGCTCCAATGGAGGATGTATGATTGGGTTGGGGTCTTGTTTAGGTCCTTGATGTCCCAAACAAAGAATCAGCAGGACACCCAAGAGGACCAGCAGGAACAATGATTTACTCAAAAGAGAAAAGACAGGATCCACTTCACAGGTTGGGAGCAGGCCAGGGAGAAGGGCTCATAGCCCAAGGGGGCTTGGTATGAGAAGTTTAAGCCTCAGGGTTTGGGGTGGAATTGAGTTGGTTTGAGGTATTACTCATGCCAGTGCATGAATCTTTCTGGGTTTTTTTCCTTTTATGGTCTTGGAGGAGCTGTATTAGCATCCAAAGTCCACCAGGTGGAAAAATCTGCATAGTCAATTACATGACAATCAGGGCTGGGGTCAACCAAAGTTTCAGAAGACCACTGGGCACATGCTGGGAACTTACTGTGTAGAAGCTAAGTTTCCTAGTTTAGCTGTACCCATTGTATTAGGCCTGGGAATCCTGGTCCTGGGCTCCTGTTTAACTCAGGAGGTGGACCCAGTCCCAGAAAGAGGTTCCAAGGTGGCCGCCTTCTTTCCCAGCTGGTTACTGACCTATCATTTCAGAAAGGCACGGAACATGCTGGATCATTCTCCCTGTTTTCCTATCCCCGACCACTGCACCTGATAGAAGTTGAGTAAATACCCATTGCTATGACTTTGCTCCTTCTGAGCCCACATGCTCACTGGTATATTCCTGGCTTCCTGGAAGATGAGAGGCTTTGCCTTGTTCTTGAGCCTTCCTCCTGCCCTGTAGTCAGAGTGACTGTCCCCAAACTTGCTTCTGTAACTTTTCCTTGCTGGGAGCATGCCCAGCTCCTGGTGGTCTGTGTGCTCCTCAGCCCAGCCTTCCCCACATCTCTACCTGCCTTTCAGTGTTGTAGCAGTCTAACAAATACTATGAGCTAGGGCCAGGGGTATAGCCCAGTGGCACAAGTGCCTGCCTGGCAAGCACAAGGTCCCAAGTTCAACTCCTGGTACAAAAAAAATACCATGAACTTAATGACTTAACTTCCATCTAAAGCCTCAGTTTCCATGGGTCAGGAAGCAGGGCACAGAAGAACTTGGTTCTCTGCTTCAGGATCTCCCCTCGCTGTGGGCATGAGATTAGTCAGGGCTGTGGATTCCTCAAGGGCTCAGTGGAGGAAGAGTCCCTGGGTTCACAGATATTGCTAGCAGAATCTCTTTCTATGCATTGTGGGTCTGAGGCCAGCCTGGGCTCCTGGAGGTGCCCTGCAGTTTCCTGACCATGGAGGCAAGAGAAAGGGAGATCAGAAGGCCTGTGTCTTCCAGAGCTCTGTGTGCCAGTGTGGCTTGTGACATGTCATCACTCTTGCCATGTTCTTTCAGTTAGGGGTGGTCATCGGTGCTTCCCGCTCCCACCTGGAGAGGATTATGCAAAGGTATTGACACGGGGATTTTGGTCCTAGGGCCTGTTGGCCACAGGCTTATTTTCTGCTGCTCCTCCAGAGATACCAGATCTTTTGTGCTTTTTAACTGCGTGTCATCTGTGTCTGTATGAGGACACACTGGCCTCTGTTTCTACTACAGTGCAAGGTCCTCCCCTACTTTATCTCTGGAACTGATTGTCCCTCAGTGTCCCCTGCCTTACTTGCACCTAGCCACCCCTTTCTCTGGGAGGCCTGTGGATTTTGAGGATCTGAAAGATGGTTCTCTTAAATTATTCATGCCTGGGATCCCTCCAGCATGCCTTTGGGTCTCTCTGGAACACAAGCACCCAGTTCGAAGATTATTTCTGAAAGAAATAATGCTCTAGGAAGGTGAAAAATTGGAACAGAAGGACTCGTGTGTGTGTGTGGGGGGGAGGGCTTGGTGTGGTAGGGGGAAGAAATAGAAAGAAGAAAGTGGAGTAACATAGAAAGAATTTGAACTTTCTAAGATTTTTCTCTGGCTGAAGCTGCCTAGGGAGAAGACACTGAACTTCCTAGGAGAGAAGGAGAAACCAGTGATGGGGCTAGGTAAGAGAATTCTCAGGTCCATCCAGAATAAGGGGTAAGCACGAGAAGAAAGTGCTCCTGGACACTGGTACCCTAAAGATGAATATATGGGGTTCAATTTGAGAGAAAGTCATGTATGTGGCACCCCCAGACGATTCCAGAGGAAGCTTCAAGAGCCAATGATTCCATCTGCTTGTCACCAGTGTGATTAATACATGTGCATGCACACATACACACATCGCTTGTTAATGAAGCCTATATTCCTTACACAAGAAACAGACTATAAAGCTCTAGAAATCTTTCCCTAGGACATTTCCTGTCTCTGTGCCTGCCACTGCATCACCCCACCCACCATTTCTTTTTCTTCCTTTCTTAGCTTGCCTTCCCTCTTTCTCCTCCTTTTCTTGTTTTCCGCTCCATCCTGCATCCTCTTGTCGCCATCCTCACCCTGAAGGCTTTGTCCTGCCTTAGTTTTGCAATGAGCAACTGATGCTGTTTTTTTAAAGTTGAAGTTTATTGGTACACATCATGGCTACATTCGCCATAGGGAATTTGTATCTGTACATGATGTATGTTGATTCCCTGTTCTCAAAGTTCTCAAAGTTCAGTTTTCATTTTATCCTTCTTTTCTCATTCTTTCTTTCTCTTCCTTCCACTATCCCTATTGCTTTTTCCTTTTGAACAGTTTCTTCCTATTTCCCAATATTTATTATACATTTCTGTTCTTATTTACATTTTCAGTTTCTCACACCAGAGAGATAATGTGATATTTATATATATGTTGCTGATTTGTTTCACTTAAGAGTGTGGTCTCAAGGTCCAATCATTTGGCTATAAATGTCTCAATTTTGTCATTCTTTGTGACTGAGTAATACTCTGTTATATTAAAAAACATCTTTTTAAATTCATTCATTTGTTGATGGCGTTTGGGTTGCTTTCAACATTTATCTATTACAAACTGTTCTGCTATAAACATGGGTGCCCATCTATCACTGTGGCATGATGCTGTTAATTCTTCAGGGAAGATACCAGAAGGAAAAAGCTGGGTAAAAATGGAACTGCTAATCCTAGTTTTTTGAGGAATCTTCATACTGATTTGTGGTTGCACCAGTCTACCTTCCCACCAACAGTGGAAAATATCCCCCCACCGCCTTGTCAGCATTTGTTATTATTTGTTTTCTTCATAATACCTATTCTTTCTGGATTGAGATGCAATCTCAGTGTGGTTTTAATTTGCATTTCTCAAATGACCAGTGCTGTCGAACATTTTTTCATATATTTATTTGCTGTTTGTACTTCTGAGAGATGGTCTATTCATGTCAGATGCCCCTTTTTTGTGTTGAGTCTTTGAATTTGGAAAATCTGATTTTTTTCAGTTCTTTATATGTTCTAGATATTAGTCTTATGTCTGAAAAACAGCTGGAATTAATTTTTTCCCACTCTGTGGATTGTCTTTTCACTTTGTTGGTGATTTCTTTTGCTGTGCAAAAGCTTTTTGATAAGATGAGATCCCAGTTGTTGATTCTTTGTGATAGTTCCTATGTGACTGGGGTTTTGTTCATCAAATCTTTGCCTACACCTATGTCTTCCAGAATTCTGCCTATTCTATCTTCCAGCAGATTTAATGTTTCTGTTTTAATATTTAGATCTTCGAACCATTTCAATTTTACTTTAGTGCATGATGAAAGATATGAGTCGAATTTTAATCCTTGTCATGTGAGAAGTGAGTTTTCCCAGTACAATTTATTAAAGAGGCTATCTTTCATCCTGTGAATGAAAACACAATATAATTTAACTAATGAGCAAGGTCCAACAGTATGCTGCATACAAGAAACATATTTAACTCAAAAACATTAATAGACTGAAAGTAAAATGATGGGAAACAATATTCCATGGGACAAGCACCCAGAAAAGAGCAGGCTTAGCTATTCTATCTGTAGACAATGTGAACTCCAAGCCAAGACAGATAAAAAGAGATGAAGTTCATTACATTCTTGTTAAGGAAAAACTCCAAGAAGAAGAGATAACATTCATAAATATATATGCACCAAATACAGGAATACCCAACTTATGAAACAAATATTAATGGACATGAAAAAATCAAACACTACACAATTGTAGTAGTCTTACAGTTGTAGTGTAATGGTGGACTTTAACACCCCATTGTCACAAATAGATCAATTAGACAAAAAAAAAAAAATCAAAGAAATACTATGAACCAACCCTGCAAACAAATGTACTTAATAGATGTCTACAGAGTGTTCCATTTCACAACTTCAGAATACACAGTCTCAGCTGTATGGGAGTCTCCATCCCCTGATGGTTCTGTCTTTACCTTTAGTGTGCATTACATCTTATTAGCTATTTGTCTTTCTCCCCACCTGAATACAAGAGCCAGGAGGGCAGGCATTGGCAGTGTGTGTATTAGCAAATATCCCATATATTAGCCCATAGAGCATGCTTAAGTAAATGCAAAGGAATTGAAATTATCTCATGCATCTTATCTGGTCACATAGTGCTGAAGTTGACTTTGAAGAAACAAGTGAACTCTGTACTGCAGGAAACTCTTTGCTTTGGGAGGAACATCTTTGTGGGGACAATGACTCAGAAGTCTGCAGCCAGTTACAAAGAGGCACACCACAGGAGGTCTTATATCCTACATGTTTATACATGTAGAATTATAGGATGCCAGAAACTTCACAGATCATCTGATTCTAAATGCTCATTGCACAAGGGAAACTGAGGTCAGAAAGGGAGATAGATTTGTCCAAAGTCACATGAGACTTAAGATTTTGTACCTTCAAGTCTGTTGATACAGACAAATTTGGAATTAATGTGTTAACATATCAGAAGAAATCCACTTATAAATACATACAGGCAGGCAAGTGTGCATACATGTGTATGCAGCAGTGACAGCCAAACACGGTAGAGGGAGTTTGCACACTGCTCTCTAGCTCATTTTTCCTGGGCTTTGGTTGGACATAGCCAGATCCTATGGATCTAAGAGTAGGATAGCTATGTACTACTCTAATGCTTTCTACATAGAACAGGCTTTCCTCAGTTCTAATCATGGACCTGGGGTGGAAATCTTTAGCAGAGCATGGGGTCATCGAGCATGACCTGTTTTCCAAGGGAACATGTGGCTGCAAAAGAAGCCCCACCACTGGCTTTTCTCTGTATGGCCTTGGGAAGGTCCCTTGCCCTCTTTAGACCTCTGCTTTAGCATCTTTAAAATGTGGGTGATACCCAGAGAATTATGAGGGGTGAATGCAGAAATAGATAGATGGGCACATTATGTGGCTAAGTGCAATAATGTAAGGGATTGAAGTTTTTATTGCTATTTATTCAACTCCATTGCTGAGAGAATGGAGACTGTTCTTTGCAGAGGTGAGAGGCTTCCTGGCTCACTGTCCATGAGAGGTACCACTTACCCACATCCCCCCACTTTCCTGACACCCACTCAAAGTCCCCATCATGCTACCCATCCTGTCACTCTCCATCCCCTGATGGTTCTGTCTTGACCTTTAGTGTGCATTACATCTTATTAGCTATTTGTCTTTCTCCCCACCTGAATACAAGAGCCAGGAGGGCAGGCATTGGCAATGTGTGTATTAGCAAGAGCCTCAGGACCCAGAATACATAGTACCTGGCACATTGTGCCTGCTCAACCGATGTTTGCTAAGGAGTAAAAGAGACAAGTGACACCTTGATGGGGTTAGATGCAGGCAGACACAGCATCTGGATGGCTGGTAGATGTGACAGCCACAGAGGACACAGAGCCACTCCAGATGGTGGTGATGGTTTGGGTGATCCACAAATTCAGATTTGTGGCTGAGTGGCTTGAATGCCACACATCTTTGAGCTTTCAGACACTCCGGGGACTTTTGTCTATAAATCTCTAGGGACATTAGGAATCAACAGGTCACAGAGCAGGGGCGCAGCTGCTGGTACTGAGCGTGGGCTGTGGTGACACTGAGGGGGGGTCAGTTCTGCAGCTGTGACCAGCAGGAGGAGGTGGGGAGATAAGGGGCAGTCAAAAGGGGAGACAGACAGGCCATGGCACCTAGGGGAGACCCTGAGACTGTCCTGCCACCATCATCAAGTGTGAACCCATCCCTGCCAGATGGGGATGTCTCCTGGGACCTGTACATTGGGCTGTGCAGGTGGCCATGAGGTGCTTGGGTTTAAGAACTGCACACAGTATCCACCCACGGGAAGCATGTGCAGCCCAGTACCCAGGAACCTGCTCAGAAATGAAGGGGGACCCTGCTCTAAGAGACCTCAGCACCAGGTTTAAGGGTCTCGATGTGCTGTGCACAAGGACATTATCAGATTGTGTGCGTCACTTGTGTCGGGCTCTGTTGGTTGGGTTGTGATGGCGTATGTGTCACAATGCACACGCATCTGTGAGCACTTACAAGTCGGCGTGTGGGGAGAGCGTGCAGGCAGAGGGGTGAGTGAGGAGGGCAGAGCTGGTGTCCAAAGGGTGATGCTGCACAGTTCTCCTTTCCTCCCAAGTTTCAGCACATCTGGCCACTGCGGTGCTCCACATTCCTGCAAAGCCCTGGCTGAAAAGGTCCAAGTGGCACTTGGGATGAGAAAGAACGGCAAAAGCACCTCCCTGGTGGCCTCTGTGGATGCCTCCACCCAGAGCCCTTGGGCAGGTGATACGGTTCCGTCTCTGTCTCACAGTTCAGCGTCCAGTCCTAGCCGTCAGCACCTCCATCCTTCTCTCTTCTGAGGCTGGATGGCCACTTCCGTTCCAAGTTGAGTAGGAAGCTGTGGACTGGGTTGGTCTGCGGTGTCTGAATGCCCTAGATGGGGACCCTGTCTTGAGGAAGAGCATGTTTCATCCCACTGCTCTCAGTTCCCAGCAGGCTTGGCGGGAACTCTGACTTCTGCTGTTCTTGCTTGGGGCAGGGCCTGTCCTGAAATCTTTTAAGTTTTCTGCAATGCTGCTTTTCTCCATGATGCTTCATTCCTGCAACCAAGTCACACTCTGCTGCTGTCATGGGAGATGGATTATTTGACACAGTCATTTACAAATGACAGCTGGAACCTGAATCTTCAAGCAGGGGTTCACGGTAGAAGCCCCCAGTCATCTGACCCCATACCATGACACCTGGTCTTAGCATCCACTCCACTCCTTCTGGGCTGGTAGAGTAACTCTAACCTTTTCGATTGTCAGTCTCCCCTGGGGTTCAGTGGAATCAGAGTGAGGGATGGCTGGGAGCCTTGGGGTGCTGTGGGCTTCTGTTTCCTGGGACGGCCAATTATGATCTTGGGCTGAAGGGCATTCAATGAGCCTGTGACCCCACAAGTTGCCATCCATTGCTTTGCTAACGTGTGAGGGACCACACACCACTGTTTGCTTTTGAAACGCACTCGTGCTGGCCCACGCCCGTGTGTGCACAGTAGCCTCAGAGCTGGGCCGGGGAGTTTTTCTTGGCACAACTGCAGATCTGTCTCTATTTTAGACTCAGGCCACAGAACAATGGTTCTCAGAGACAGTAAAAGGGAAATGGGGCAGTTGTGACCAGACCCTCCCCTCTGCCACTGGCTGCTGCCTGCCTCCCTCTCAGGGTGTAGACAACCTCTCCATCAGCGCCCTGTAGACTCTGTGGCACCAGATAAGGAGAATTTTAGAACAGCCCACCATAAAGTTCAGACAACTGTGATCGACTTTATTCTGAATTAATTTTTTCCTGGTCAGCTCAGAGGAACTGCGCACTTGTATGAGGATTTCTCAGACCCCGCGGGTACTCAGGCCGTGGCCACCTGGGCGCTGGACCTTTAAAGGCACCAAAACTTCTCTGTCTACACTCCCACGCTGTTGGTCAGTTATTTTGTTGACTTGTTGCTCATTTCCAAAACTGTTCCAAGTTGTCTTCCACATCACATATAGAAATCAAATCCTGACGCCCAAGTCCAAAAACCTTTGGCTGCTCACATGTCCCTGCAGGATAAATTCCAAAGAGTTAGACAAGCTGCTAAGTATTGTACAGTTGTTTAGGTGGCACACTGCAAAACGCTAAGGCTCACCATTCTCTGCAAAACCACAGTGAGGTCCTTTAGTAAAATGTTCTAGGTACTTTGTGTGCATCTGATCTTCTCTTCACAGCAGGTACCTAGACTAAAGCTGCACCTTTAGCTTTAGTCTGTCTGCCTATAAATGCATCTTACAATTTCTGTATCTGGGTGTTTGTACAACCTCTTCCCTCAGAACAAGGAGCATGGCCTCCTCCACTGGCTGGTTGTGTCTTCCCAGTCCTGCAACCCTGCTCTCACCTGGACTTTGTCCTTGATGCCTCCGGGACCACACACCTGGAAGACATCGAAGCCCTGGTTGTCAGTGGACCCAGAGACTCACTATGCACCACAGGGGTTTTAGTTCTCTCGCCCTGCACTTAGGGGTTTCCGCCCAGACTGTGCACACAAAGAGACAGAGCCTGAGTGTACTGTCCCCTGTGTTTCCTCCACCCCTGACGCAGAGCCAGGTGCCTGAGCACCCAGCACACCCTTGCCTGCTGGCTGGTTCCAGTGGCTTCGTGAAAGGCTCACTCCCCCGCCATACTCCCTCGCTATTATATTCCAGTTCCTGGAATTTCATAATAACAGAGATGCTTCCAGAAAGCTGACACAGGCCGTTTCCCCTAAACAAACTCATGTTTTCATATGATATGCTCTGGAGCTTGCTATGCAAGAATCCCTGTGTTTGAGTTCCATCGGACACATTCCAAAAAATAATAACAATGACAAGAAAACAATAATCACTTCTTTAGTGCTTACTGATTTGTTTACACAGGGACGAAACCCATACATCATTTCACTTCATCCTCGGTTTGTCAAGGAGGTAGATACTTATACCACAGTGAGTAAAGAAAGGCTCAGATAAGGAAAGCAGCGTGTGTCCGGTGAGTAGAGCTGAATCCAGGCCTCCTGCATCTCCAGGGTGTTAACCAGTGCTGGGAATAGGGGTTTGTGTGGCTGGGAAGGCACTTGGGGTTCAGGGAAGACCCTGCCTGATGTGGCCGGAGACCTCAGTGTTCAGAGTGCACTGCCAGAAACGACTTAATAAGCCTTATCTTGAAAACTGAGTGATTGGACTAGGTCCCTGCCTATTCTAAAAATTTATGCAATTATACAAATGTAAAGACGTGGGCCTTGCTTTCAGGAATTTACGATCTTACTGAGAGTGCAGAGGGGGACCATTAGCTTTGGGGGAGAAGAACTGGTGAAGACAGAGACAAGGCACCTAGATGAGTGACTGAGCTGGAGGCCACGCACTTAGGGGGTCTGTGAAGCTGACCCTAACTCTACAAGCAGGGTGAGCTGCATCGGCCAGCAGGAGAAGTCTTTCCTGGAAGGAGAAGGAGCTCGACCTTCCCAACAGGACAGTGGAGGCCTGCTGGTCAGTGGCACAAGTCACAACCCCAGGATGTTTATCAGGCAGGCCATTGTGACTCTTCAGCAAGATGTTTCTTGAGCAAATTTTTTGGAATTTTGGTGGGCTCTGACCTGCAGTTTTCACTTCCAAAATAACTTGACTTTTCTAAAGTGGTAATTTCACTTCATGATAATACTAAACTAAAGCCACATGAACTCTAATTGGAAGCAGGTCTTGGGCCTCAGGGCTGCCAAGAAGTGGTAAGAAACATGCTTATTCTACTACTTTGCTTGAGGCACTCAGCATTTTTGAATGCCTGGGCAGAAATATAGTTTTTTAAATAAAGCCAATCCCTGGGAGAAGAGGGGGCAGGGGGAAGGGAGCGAGGCAGGGGTGGAGGTGGTTAGAAATGGAAGGAGGGTTTTTTTCACTCCAAAGAGAGGAAAATCATACTCTTTATTTTCATACATCAGTTTTGCTGCTTGTCCTTGCTACCTTTTGGAATTAGTAAAGTCGGGTGCTTTTCCCACATCCCTGGGGTTCACGGGGCTGGTGTTCTTTCTACCTTCTGGTGGGCTGATCTCAGCAGGGCGGCAGGGCGTTATTGCTTCTCTCATTTTCCTTCCCACATCACCCCCTTGTCCTATTAATTGTATCCCGATGACCAAGGCTTTCAGTCCTCCAGTGGCTGCCGGAGATTGCTTTATTTAATAAGTCTCTCTTGGAGGAGGCGAGACAGCAGTTTTGCCTTTCTTTTTTCTTTTTAGAAAAACAGCAGACATTGTCCCAGGAAAGGCCTCAGAAAACATTGACATAAAGGAAATTTTTTAAAAATTGCTTTTCAGAAAAGAAACAAAACAAACCCCTCTCTGAAAGCAGAAATTATGTAACAGATTAATTGCACAGCAGAGCTCTCTGCCGGAAGCCCAGGCTGTTTTGGGGCTGCAGTTAGGAGCTGGGTAATCACATGGTGGGGAGCTTTCCCTGCCCACTGGCCTCAGTTTCCTCAGGGCACCATTTCAGACGAATGTGCTGGACTGGACTCCTGGTTCTGTGGCTCTGTCCCACCCTGTCAATTCACCTCCTGGTGCGGCCAACCCTGCGGGCTCCCAGCCCATGGGCTCCTCTTCCAGAGGCAGCAACTCCATGGTATCTCTGTGCCCTGTCAGGTTGGCTGTCCCTTTCTGCTTGGTTTTGCCGTGTACTAACACTGAGCTTTCACAAGGACCTGGGGCAGGATTCTGATTTTCCCTTTCCCATTTTGCACAGACAGAAAGGGGCAGGCAAGGGGCACGTGATGGAGGAAAGCAAAGTTGGAGATTCCAGCTTTGACCATTGCCTATAAAAAGCCCACAGTACCCAGGGCTGGGAAAGAACAGCCTGGAGCTTGGGTTGAAAGAGAAAGTCTTGAGGGTAAATGTTCGGAAATTCAACCACAGCCTCAAGATAGATGTGACTCAGTGACTTCCCACAGCAGGGAGTTTAGATACACAGCACACCCTGTCCCACAGTGTCTGTCCATAGGTTTCCCTATGGTGGTCCTTGAAGTTCGCCATGGAGACCCCACAGTCTTGTACCCTGTTGTGGTCTCTAGGGACTGCACAGGTGTCAGAGGTCCCATGGGGACATGTGCTTTCTCCTGATGTCCCCCGGGACCATGGGGCCCTAAAGCCCCAAGAAGCAAAACATCTGGTCTACTTCAGCAGTTTTTCATAAGTTCAACCAGTCATCTGGATGTTTTGTCTATGCAGTGCCAAACATCTGGGTTACTAGATGTTTTGGCATTGTGTAGAGAGGAATTCAATTTTTTAATAGTTATTTCTCTTCTCTTCTGACATTGTTTTTACCAGCCTTCCAGTACAATGGAGAAGAGAGACACAAAGGTTTTTGTGTGTGTGTGTGTGTGTGGGGTGCGATGCGGGGGTGGGTGTATGTCTTTTTTGGCTGATGGGCTCTCTCAATAGAATTATGTTTGTGTAATCATTGAAAAGTAGACAGTGTTGCTGATTACTTTTCTTAGGGTATTTTCATAACCTTAAATTATCAGTTTGATTACTTTGCTTTTCTGGCAGCATCCTACGATTCTAAAGCAGTGATTTGACTATTTTGCTTTTTCATGGGGAGACCAAATTGACCAAAATAATATGGTGCGTTCATCATAAATGTTCCAAATTCATTTCAAAAGAGTTAGAATTTTAATGCACTTTGCAAGAGCTTTCGAACAGAATTGAATGACTCTTGAAAATAACTTATGAAGATTAGGTTATCTCTGGGCTTTTATGTTTATCCTTTTAAGTAAGATTGTAAGATTCTTGTGATGCAATTTTTGAAAACTTTTATAATTGATCAGTGGTAACAGTAGCAGCAGATAGTAAATTCTAATAGAAATTTTTTGATGTATATCTTTCTAGCTTCCAAGACTGTCATTAAACAACGATGTATTGATTTGCTTGAAAACTCCTATTGTTTCCAAATACTATCAAACTAGAGAGATCCCCCACCTCTGTAGTGGAAACTATGGTTAACTTGCTCCATTTGTGTGTATCTGTGCTAAATTGCTGCTGTTGTGGAGGAGGAAGGAATGCAGCATCTGAGAAGGACCTAGCCAATTCTGAACGCAGTGTCCCACCCTCAGTGACAGGCCCAGGGGAAGGAAGGGATGGAAGAGAGAAGGTGGGTCTGCCCAGGAGATCTGTGAAGGCAGAATACTTCCTCTACACTGGGCACAGTGATCACAGGACCAAAGGCAGGAGGTAAGCATGTGAGAGTCGAACCAGGGCTTGATCAAGAGGCTGTGGCAGGTTGAGAGTGATCAAGCACTTGTCTTTGGCAAGGATCTGCATGGGAACATTTGAGGCCAAAGCAGCTGAGGAGATTCAGACTGGTTTTATGTACTTGATATGTTGTCCCACAGGAGGCCAGAATATTTAAAGGGTTAGAAAACTGACAGTGCTTGGAATCCTCCTTTGTTAACTCAGGGCAAAGTCTATTCCTTCTCCAAGTCTGTGGTTCTGTACAAGAAATGATGCCCATGAGGATTTCCTACTGGTAAAAACAGATATTCAGCCATCTCTGAAACTCATTTTTCCTTGTTGTATGACCAAATTTTGCCCTTAATGTAGTATACAGGAAGTATTGCTAACCAGCTCATCACCAGGATAAGTAGAATTTACCTTTTCCATAAATGAAATATCACTAGTGAAATTTAAGGTTTCAAGGGATAAAATTTAGGACTTTGGTCTCTCTTATTGGTCCCATTTTTGGACATTTCTCAGAGGAAGTAAACTGGCTCAAATCTGGGAACTTGTTGAGGGGCCATGATTCTGTTACCACAATTTGAAGAAGGTTTCTATTCCTTTGCCCTTAATTTTTTTTTTTGATTATATAAAATCTAGTAAAAATTTTGTAGGCTTCTCATCTATTTCACTTTTGGGAACACTGTGGCTAATCAGCCAACATCACAGGTCTACGTGTGTCAGACCATTCTGGTCACTGTGCTGCTTCTGCTGTCCGTTACATTAAGTGTGTGGACCCTCTCTTTGGTGATTAAGTGCTTGAATTCTGCCACTTTGGATCCAGTCAAGTCCCTTGCCCTTAAATGTCCCAGTTGAGTAACCTCGGTCCCCACTGTAAGGTCTGGCATACAGAGAAGAGCATGCTGGTGCCCCCCATGAATCTGTTTCTCAAGGTGTTGGTAAAGGGCTCATTTTCTGGATCATCCAATAGGAAGGATTAGGTTTAACATGACAGATCCACTCCAGCATTCCCATTTCCCTAAGCCCCTAATCCTCTCATCAACAGTAAACCATGAAATATCAGGCATCTCTAACTCATTCATAGCGGGCCATCTTTTCATTCAGACTTCTGCCAACCAGCCAAACACACTCTTAATGCCTTTTGTTACTCCATGAGCTGCAACATTAATTTAGAATTCCTGCTTAACTGGCCCATATCAACCAACAGCCTGACCCAGGTGTTTATTTTTGCTACCATTATCCCACAACTATAAAGTCCATTCCTATACTTGCTCATCAGGTCTCTGCGTATTAGAGAAAACTCAGGAAGTTCTTTGGGAGAATATCAGACCTCCTCATGGGTGACACTATGTACCTCACCATTAGTGAGGTACACAAATCGTTCTGTGATTTGAGCCTGGTTATAGGCCTAGAGGCAAAAGTGAGTGTTAAGGGTGGGTCCTGAGAAGTGGGAATGTTATCACTGCTTGCCCAACACAGGATTAGTTTTCCCAGGCATACTAGAAGAGGCCAGTACCACAGGGGGTGGAGGTGGGGATGCTTCTGCCACTGTGGGTGGGGAAATCTCTTCCTCTGGCAAAGTAATGTCATCAATATCTAGAAACTCAACATCTTCACCTTTGTCAGGATCCTCCCACACATCTCCACCCCAGTTTATGGGATCCCATTCTTTTCTGATCAGTGCCCTCACTTTTGCTTCAGATACCCTTCGAAGCTGAGCATTAAACTTACATTATAGTTCAGCTAATCGAGTTGTCAGGGCCTGTGTTTGGGTTTCTGTAATCTTGGCTGGGCAGATAAGAGAGAGATTTTCTTTCAGGACATACTTAGAAAATTTTAAACTTCTTATGTGTGTCTGGAGCTGGGAATTTGAGTCGTTGAGTTCCTTATTTTCTTTTATTAATGTGTCCTCACAGTCAGAAAATGATTTCCTATGGATGTTTTGAGCTCATTGTTTTACTTCACTAGTTTGTCCAGAGTGGTTAAAACCAGCCAGCCAGCATTGTATATAACAATTAATATATAACAATATATAACAATATATAACAATTGTATATAACAATTGTATATAACAATTGTATATAACATTGTATATTTCCTGCTCTGCCAAAGTTATTCAAAAATTTCATGCATGGAGTCATTAAATTCCTTACATCTTACAAGTGGTGAGTTAGAGTAATCAAATGGATCTATATCATGTGTTACATTAAATAGTTCACACCAAAGATTATCAGAATTAGAAGTAAAAACCATGGTGTCTTTGAGTCTCATCAAATTAGAGAGCTGACTCTAGGAACCCCTAAATCCATGAAAAAATTTCATCTTTACAATTCTGTTTCTCTAGAGCCAGTCCTGGTACCAAAAGTCTGTATTGGTCACTGTTTACTAGAGAAACAGATATAACACAAGATCTACGACTCTATGAGATTTTACAAGATTGGCTTACACTGGCCACACACACAGTCAAACGTGGAGGAGTGCAGAGGGTCTGTCTGCACACTGGAGACCAAAGTATCCAGCTGAAGATTCAGAACTCACTGCAGTGTCCTGTGCAAGTCTGTATCAGGAGACTGGTGGGTCTGTGATGGAGGCTGAAGAGTCTATAGCTGAAGGATCTGTGCTGGGAGCCAGCAGATGGTGTCCAAGGTGAAGACTGGAGCTCATCCAGAGAAACAGAAACAGATCTGTCCTTCATTTCTGCTTTATACAGTTCAGGGAACAAACCATTCTAGGGTGAGGCTGAGTCAGTTTAGTTGAGCGTCTTTTACTTAAGTTGACACAATCAACCATCACAGTGCCCCTTCCTGGTCTCTCTCTACTGGTGTGATTTAAAGATGATGAATAGTTTACAGTGCTGTGTTAACCCTGAGGATGTGTACAACATCAGTATCTACTCCTTGCATTCCACACCCAGCTTCTCCCTAAGGGCTAAGCATTGGCAATAACTTAGGTGGGGAGGAGAAGATGTGTCTTTGGAGCTATTGCATCATAACTTCTATGAAGGAGCTGTGTTGCCTGGTTCCTTCCATGACTATCTACAGAACATACCAGGAATTCAGCAGGTTTCTGATTTAATTTGATTTTTCCTAACATGATCTGGGGCCTCAGCATACTTAGTTATTGTCCTAAGCATCCCTGCATGGTAGCCATGCAGATTTGTCTTTGTGTCTCTTCTTTTGACCCTTTTGTGTTTCTTTTCCTCTTCCTCTGGATCATTTATGAGTAGATGAGCTGGGTTCAATCTAATCACGAGTTGAGGAGCTTCTGCGTTTGATTTATGTATTATTTATTCATGTTTCAATACATCTTCATTGTGGATATATCCTCTATGTATTCAGTGAACTTTCTTAGTAACAGTTCTTTTCTTATGCACTGCATATCCTGAAACTTTGAACACTGAGCTTACAGTTTTGTCATGTAATAAAAGGTTTCAGAAAATTAAGAAAAATATGAGAGATTCCCCCAGATAGGAGAGTAAGATCCTTTGATAAACCAGAATTAGGTCAAAGGTCTTCAGCTGCCTTGGCTCAAAGGGAAACATGATGTCTAATGAATTAAAGGCTTTCCTTGGTGCTAAAATATGTTTGGAACATTACACAGAGCCTGGAAAATAGGATCAGGTACAATGAACGTCTTCATTGGGGTGCACAGAAAACACAAAAGCTGGCTTCAACATGACTAAACTAAAATCTTAGAGTGCTTATGTATCGCACTATGTATTTCTCTAAGAATCATGAATACTAGCTTTGCTCATATAGTGTGAGCTTCTGGTAAGTGAGATCCTATCATGGCACTAAATAAAGCCCAGTTTTTAGGGCAGTTGCCAGGGCAACAGCAGTAGCACCAGAAATGAAGGGGTGATTTCTCCAGGCAAAGGTGGAAGTCCCAAGAGCAAAGGGTTAGTAATTGTACGAAATTTTCCACTCTGGCACAGAAGCAAAGCCTGAGCTAAAATAGGGTAACCCCTAGGCTTAGGTGTTTAGGTATCAGGGCTTCCTTCAGCCTCCAACATGCAACTGTGTAAGCCCCAGGGCATCTGTGTGAAATGGCAGTGCAGCACCCAACACAGCAGTTGGTCATCTGGCAAATAACTAAAATTGATGACATTTTGATGGCTATGGTCATAATTTTCCACACAAGAATAACAAACCTCTGGCATTAAACTCTTTCTGAACCAATCTGTTCCTTTCTTTATTTCCTATCTGTAACACATGCCCCCAGCAAATCATTGCCCACAAATTCCTGAGTAGTCACTAAACTTGGACTGTCACCAAGATATGTATCATGTATCTGTGTATTTTAACTGGTATGTTTAGGCCATTTATATTTAATGGAATTGTTAATATGCTTGGATTTAGGTCTACCATTTGATTATGTTTTGTTTGTCTCTCTGTTTTCCTCCTCACCTTCCTGTTTTGTTTTGGGTTATTTGAATAATTTATCTATTGTCTTTTTGGCTATATCTCATGATACTTTATTTGTAACTGTTATAAAGATTACACACCTAAGCTTTCAGTCTAGAGTTACTATTTTACTTCATGTAAGATGTAGATACTTTAACATAGTCAATATATGCATTACCCGTGTTTTCCCCAAAATAAGACCTAACTGGAAAATAATCAGCCTTGAGAACCAAAGATCAAAAATGCCAGCCCTAATCAGCTTATCCTTGCCTTGCCTGCCATCACTATTCTCTTGCTCAGTGGATACTCTGCAAGGCAGGACTGAAATTATGCAGAGTATGTATTCTGACTACTGTGAAATTCAGTTTGAAATAAATTATTAAAAGATGACTAGAAAATCCCAAAATATTTAGAAATTAATCAACACAGCTAATCATCTTGGTGTGGTTTTAATGATGACACGTCTTTGGAAATGTAACAGCATTGTTTGCTAAGCAGCTACTGTATGCCAGGCAACAGCCCACAGAATGTACTTGCTTTCCCCCTTTCCCTCTTTCCCTCCTGGCCCATTATTCAATATACAAGGAAACAATTACTAAGCATCCTTCATGTGCCCCTTTTCTGGCTCCAAATGTAGTGTCAAACCAGGAGTTTGCTTTGTGGAGATACAAGACAGGACAGATGTAATATGTAGAAAGTCACAGTCTTTGTGGGGCAAGATAAAGCTCTAGGCGACGAAATCACTGGGGATAGGACAAGGACAAGTTAGTCTAGCTGACCAGAAACAGCTTTTGGAGCAGGTAACTGTTGAGCAGAAACTACGAAAAGGGAAGGTAGCAACCAGAGGAAATATTCTGGTCAAGAATCTTAGGTCCCTAAGACAAGGCAGGGGTGGGTGTGTTGGAGGAGCAGCACAGTGTCCCGGGAAGCTGGTGTAGGATGATTACAGGGCCTGGGGCAAGAGATGGGTTGGGAATCACAGCTAAGCATCTTAAAGTTTGCAAGAAAATGTCCCGGTCCTCTGTTGTAGTGAAATTTAGATGAGGTCAAGTTTGGTGTTTGTATTAAATGGTTCTCACTTGTGGTCTGAAATGAGTTAGAGACCTTGGGAAATCCAGAGAGGAAGCTGTTCTGGTCATCCAGGTGAGGTTAATGAGAGCTGATGGGTCAGGTGGACCAGGCTGGTGGCCAGTGATGGGGAGAGGTGACCAGGCATAGGCAGAACCCTCATTTTGAAGGTGGAGTGGACATAGTTGGGTAAAAGAAAGAAGCGAGCCTGGTTTGCCTTTTTTCTTAGCTTCTTTATTTTCTGTTTATTCAACCAACACAGGGTTACTTCTCAGACCCAGCTCTAAGCAAGATCCTGAGACCTCAAGCAGAATCCAGATGACTCCTTATCCTCAGGATGCAGAGAGGACAATGGGGAAGAAACCAGTTAGTCAAATAATAAAAAATGCAAAATAAGAAATTTCTCCTGGGATGAATGCAGTGCTGTCTTTTATGGCACAGCAGTACTTCATTCTGCTTCAGCACCACATTTTCCTTACGTATGCATCCACTGGACACATAGGCTGCTTCCAAGATGTAGCTACTGTGAGCTGTGCTGCTGTAATCATGGATGTGCACCTATCACTGTAACACAGCGACTTTAACTCTTTCTGGAAGGGTAATATCTGGTGGAATGGGACTTCTAGTTTCATTTTTTTGAGGGCTCTCCACAGACTTCCACCGGTGGTTGAACCAGTTTACATTCTCATCAACAATGTAGAAAGATTCCTTTGCCCCACTGCATCCTCACCAGCATTTGTTATTTGGATTTTCTGATGATGGTCATTCTTTCTGAGGCAAGCTGGAATCTCAGTCCTGTTTTAATTGGCATTTCTCTAATGGCCAGCAATGTTGAACATTTTTTCATGTATTTATTGGACATTTTTATTCCTTCTAAGAGGCTCTATTCAGTTCAGTTGACCATTTTTTTTTGGTCACCCTAACACTTAAGCTGTATCTGAGTATGCTCCCTTCTTTTCCTGGTCCCTTTGCAATTCCTGGGGTTCCATTTCATCCTGGTGGGCACACACTGAGCTCCAGCCACACTCTGAGGCCTTTGCTGTCCCACCCGGCTGCTGCTGTGCCACCTCCCTCAGGGAAGGCAATTCTTAATCATCATGCTGTCCTTGTGTCCTTTGCTGAGTCCTTGCTTTCCCAGCCAACCCTGAGCAACATAGAACCTGGTACAGATCCTGCACCAGGCCAGGGGAACCTGAGGAGAGTCACAACTGGGGGGACTATTTCTAGGAGAATGGGTATCATAAGAGAGCACAGAATCAGATGACAGGTGAGCAGTGTCCTCTGGCAGGCTGGGACCTCCATTTCATTCCTGCAATGTGAGTTACCTCTTCTCACTTCCTCACTGGGGTCCACAAAGAGTTGGTTGCCATTGTGATGACTTCCTTCCAGCTCTCTGGAGCATGTCTCCCACCATCAGAGCCAAGGGTGGGTATGAGGCCTTTTGTGCAATGTTTTGGATTCTTTCAAGATCTCTAAGTAAAAGAGAGGACAAGTTAAAGTAGGAACTAAATGGAAAAATGAGGTTCTCAAGGAAACAGGAAACTTGACATGCTGTGGGGTTTTATTTCTCATGTGCAAAGCACATTTTCTTCAACCTATCATTTCTGAAATAAATGAGCCACGATCATTTAATGTGAATGCATCCCAGACCTGAGTTGGGCCCTTGTAATTTGGAATCAAAAATGACTGACGGCTTGATGGAAAAGTTCTGCCAATAAATTACATACATCCTGTTAGTTCAAGTCTCATACTAAAAATATCTTAAGAGTCTAAAGAGATCCTGGCAATGGCTATCGATTGACAGAAAAAAAATTCAACCAAAGAAACTAAGCAAAATTATATCCATATTCCCCAAGCTATAGTTAAAATTAATTTGTTTTGAGACCAAAGTCAAATATGCCAGTACAACACGTAATTCACTGAATCTATATGGTGCAATGTTAGTTTAAACTGGATTTTTAGCACCATATAGATTCCATATCCAGGTCAGCCTTGGGTGCTGTTTTCAATGAAAATCCCAGGTATTTCCCTCAGTTGAGATGGGCTGCATGTAACTCCATGAAGTGTCCCTGTTTCAGGAAGAAGTTACGTGATAGCAATAAAGATAGTGGGCATTAGTTCTAGACTCTCAAATTTGCTTATTTGCTTCAGTTTTCCCATCCAAAAGGCAAGCCCTTTCAATTCCTGCCATACCAGACTGCTTACTGCTGTGTAGCCGGAAGTCATTTCCACACAGTTAGACAAGGTACAGACTCCCCACAGGAAGCAATTTGGGGGCTTAGACCTTCTCAGATAGCTTTTTGGCATCGTCTTCCACTTCCTGGTAGAAAACCAGCATCTGGTTGCAAAGGAGCAGGAGGTGTGTGTGCCCTGGGCGGAAATGGGGAAGCCATTCCTCAGCTACTGTTCACCATCTTTGTTGCCAGTGAGGTCAGGTAAAGCTAAATAATTTTTCTAACCTCATCCCCTTTCCCTACCTTGAGGGAAAACTCCTATAAGATCACTGTAAACACAATTATGCCGTGCGGGCCTCTCATTAATCTAGTACAAACCACAACCTGACATTCACTGGGCAGCATTTGCTCTATTTTTTTTTTCTTAGCTTGTTTTCAGCACCAACTTATCCTCACACTTCCTGCCCAGAGGTGGTTATTTGTATAGCATGATGTTGGGGGAAGACAGAATTGAGCAGAGCCAAGCTTTGCCATTGCAAAAGTGGGGCCTGGGACCCGGAGATGGTCATGGATTCTTTGGACAGGCTATCAGGGAACTCCAAGTTCATTTTGAAGTGTTGAAAATGCTGCCCTGATACGAAATAAGGGACCAAGTCCAGGGGCCACATAGCCAGTGCCTCACATTCATTTAGCAAAGATTAGACATTCCCCTCTCCAGTTTATCCTAATTGCAAAGTAGACACAGGGCTACTATTATGGAGCAGAGAGATATGATGTCTACCTTGAGACCCAGTCTACTGGCTTTGGCCTGGAGTTTTCTGTCACATCCTTGTAGGTTCAGACATTAGCCAGGCACAGCCACAACCCTGAGCTCAAGAAAAACTGTTTATCGAATTCTTTCAACCATAACCCACAATAGCAAAGACACTAAAATTTAATCTCAATGCATGAAGAATATTTATGTACATAGATATAAGATACAAGTATTAAGAAAAGTATCACTGCATGTAAAAAGTTTCAGAAACAATGTGCTTATTATAAAGTGTGATATATATATATATATATATATATATATATATATATATATTTTTTTTTTTTTTTACTGCTCTGACCCTCTGCTATTGAAGGTGTAGGTTTGGTTTGTAGCTGGCCCTTCCCTGGAGATTAGGGTGTGGTGATTTTTGTGGAATTGTGATTGAATGGAAATTTTCAAAGATTTCAAGAATTGTGGTATGGAGGAAGAGGAACAGCTGTTCGTTTGATTGAGAGACTGGGGTCCAAGCCAGAGAAAGTGGGCTTCAATGGTGACAGCCGAGATCAAGTGTAGTCAGAGGCTAGTGGCAAAGGCTACCAGCTGTTGTTAACAAAACTCTGTCCTGGGAAGTGAAAACAGGGGAAGATGACAGTCCATCATGGTCCTAAGGCAGGGAGCTTTGGGATCCGTGGGGAGAAGGAACCAGGCTCATTACAAAGTAGTCTTGTCTAGAGCGGAACCAAACACACCCAAAGGAACAGGGTATATATATTCAAAAATCCAGGGACTTGTGGTTCCAGCCTCTGGAAGGACTCTCCCTCCTCCAGAATCCAGAACCCAGGTTCCCTTTAGCTGCCTTCTCTCAGGGGGTTACAAAAGGGACAAGGACAGGGACTATGGCATCACACACAGTGGTACCTTGAGTTCCCTGTGCTTTCTGCAAAGGGAGAGGGGAAGAAAAGCCTAGAAGACGCTGGTAGATAATCAAAACAGCAGTACATGGAGGAATGAATAGATTTGTCATCCCATTCTTTGGATGGCAGAACTAGAACCAGTTGGCAGAGGAAAAAGGAAGGTGGGACCTTGAGAAGTAGATGCTGCTCAAGCCTGTGAGTAGGATCCAAATGCCTAGATTTGCTCTGGAAATTGGGAGATCCATTGGCATTCACACCATCCTTTCTTGAACTTCTCATTTGCACAGCATGCAGAGCATTACTCTTGAAGATCTCATTAGAAAATTCTGCACCGATTAAGAAACAGCATTTGGTAACTTGAATTTCTCTCAATTCTAAGATCTTACCCAAGGGTACAGGGGCCTAGACTTAGGAAGAAGATCAGACAAAGACAAATGGATGGGAGCACGTTTGAGCCCTGCACTGACAGACAGAAACCAGTTTAAACCCACCCTGGGAACCCCACAGCCAAGAGCTGATCTTTCTGGGTTCTCTGTTACTCACAGGAGGAAGTTTGATTCCTCAGTCACTGAGACACTTTACCTCACTGCTGCGCTCCAATAGTGTTTCTCCAGGGTGTCCTGCCCCAGCTGATACTGGGGTCTGTGCTGACTTTTCCAACTTTCTGGAAGCTTCTCTCCGCATCTCCACTGTGGTCCTCAGGCCCAGCATCCAAAACTTTCTCCGTGAAGCTTTTCTTCACTGTCAGGACAATGTTCTACCCCACTGTCCATCACACATCCATCTGTCATTGTCATTTGGGATTTTTCACACTGTCTGATGGAATCTCCTGGGTAGCTGTGTAACTAGGGGCACGAGTGTAATAATTGGCCTTACTGCCTGGATGGTAGTCTTCTCATGGGCAGAGGCCACACACTCTACTGTTATATGCTCTTTGCCACATGGTAGGGTGTTCCTTCCATTCATCTGACATCAGCTGCCAGCAAATGAGACCGCTCTCCATTCAGTCCCTTTCCAATATGGCGCCAACTCAAGCCTCCTATTTTATGAGTGGAGAACATCTCACAAACAGTTATGGAAGTGTTTTAAGATGCTTATGGCAAGTTCATGGCCTTTGAACCATGAATGTTTTCATTTTTATTTACAAATATGTATACAGCGTTTACCACGTTCAAAGCACCAGCCACTGGAGTCCATTAGTTTTTTGAAGAGGGTACCTTGTGTCCTCATTTCTATCTCTTTTGGGGTGGGAGGACAGGGTCTGACTATGTAGTTCAGGCTGTCTTGAACTCACTTTGTAGCCCAGGCTGGCCTGAAGCTTGTACTGGATGTGGGCCACCACACCCAGCTCCTTCTCATTTTTTGTCAACTCCCTGGTTTGTCACTGTGTGGAAGTCATTCACTGACCTCGGTTCTGTGTGGCTGGCAGTGATCTGAAAGTCTGGAAGGAGCATGGGGTCCTCTGTTTTCTTGTGGGTGTGTAGTTGCCCGAGACGGGCCACATCTCTCCACCATCTCCAGCAAGACTTGTAGGATTTTTCTGCAACCCACTTCCTCAGTGTTCTTAGCTCCTTCCGCCTTGCAGCTCATTTTCCTCCTTGTTGAACCATTTAAGGGCTGTGGCCTAAAGCCTCTTCCTTGCAGTGCTTCATGCAGTAGTAAAAGCTGGGCCTTAGGGAAATTCTCAGAAGGAACACAGTATTGGTTCTTAGAGGCCTGTCCCATATACGGAAATGTGGTGTGATGTGTGGTCAAGTTGCACAGCGAAACCATTTCTTTCCACACTCAGGGAGCGTAAGGAGGAGTTTATTATTAAACTGTTGCCTTATATGACCCTCATTTCCCCAAGCCCATTGCACATGCACAGCCCATGGTCTTCTCTGCATTTCTAAACATTTTATGGAACTGTACATTAAGTTAGTGTAAGACAGAAATTCTATCTTCTCAAGAACAGAAATCAAAACCCCAGTTTCTGAAAACAATACTTTTCTTAAACCAATAGATGGAAGAGGATAGAATTCTGGAATTTGGGGGTTGTGACCCAAATCAGTAATTTCTACATTTTTATGGGTAAGGAAACTGAGGCCCAGAAAGGTTAAATCATTTACCGAGGCCATGTAGTTTATTCGTGATTGAACTGGACTTAGCTTTTCTATCTCTAGGGTGCTGGTGGTTAATCTTCAGTGGGACTGAAGGCAAATCTCAATAGCTCTTTCCCTCCGCAGGCTGGGACATGCTCTGATGAAAATTAGTTAACTGCTGTTTTATTTGGATGTCCTAACCCTGGCATTTGTTTTGAAACTGATTGGCCCTGACTCTTTGCTGGTATCAGAAATAGGCTGAAATTATTCTATTGTTATTCAGATTGCATGCTTTCCTGAAAGGCTTGTTAGATGCAAACCTTGGAGAACCAAATAAGTTAGAGCTTTCAAAAGTTATTTTTTAAAGATGAGAGAAAAAAAACATTTTCTAGATGGCAAGAAATTTTTAGGAGTTGACTTATGCATCCAATCCAAGCTCTGAAGGTATAGAGAAGGCTCATAGCAGATTGTGTTTGCCAAATCTTTCAATGAATCCTTGCAATTAGATTTGTTTCAGCAAACAATGACGTCTGAATCACAAGGTGATCTTCAAGCAGGAGCATTGGATGGATCTAAAGGAGCACAAAGCCTCTTTGCTAATCAGGAAATTAATGAGTTTGGTAAATTTGGATTTGAGAATACAACTTTTCTCCACAGGAAACCAATTACTCTTTGGTCAAAGATATATGAGGAGCTGCCTTCTCTTTAAATCAAGTTCTTAAATCTATACTTTTATTTTTGCTTTTATTGAATGCATTTATAACACTTTCAGAATAACACATTCCATGCATTTCCTGTGGATAAACAGGAAATGGATCCTTTACGTATGTGCTGCTTTATTGAATAAGTAGAGCATGATTTTTGTTAGTTCCCAAACTAGTTTCTCTTAAGTGCCTATAAATGGAGGAAAGGAAGGAAGCCACCAAAAAAAAGCCTGTGCTTACCTTGTATCCCCTTTTGTGTTTTGCAGATATTTTATAGATATTGGCAATATCCTTCCCAAATGCTCCCGATGAAAGAATCTTCTGTCACTTTAAACTATTTCAAGTCTGTCTCTTTGATATATTTTTCTTCATCATTCTAACCTCTATTCTAATCTTTTGCTGCCCCCCCCGCCCACTTTGTTTCCTGGGTTGCTTTGCCCAGCTTATGCTTTTGTGGGGTGGAGAACGAGATCAATGCAAATTACCCTATTGGGGCTGCCTGGATTCAGGGGAAGCATCTGCATTCTCAGAAGCAGATGAGCACCTGGAGTCTCTTTGGCCTTTGGCCCTGGCTGTAACCTGGATGAAGTCAGCTGGGAACAGCCTGTGGGTCCCTTGCATTCCTCTCTGGTGACCAGTTTCTGGTGGGGATGCCAGTCTGGTTACAGACCTGCTAGATGCCAAGTGTTTCTTCCTGCACCAGTTGTTAGTCTTCCAGCTCTCGTGTAGAAATGCTGACATATTTTGTTTTATTTTCTTCTACTTGCTATACCTATTGGTTGTCTGATTAAGTGCACAAATAAACTGTCCCAATTTCCTCCTTCTGCCTGTGGAACCTTTCAATGGAACCTTTCCAACTCCCTCTAACAGGACTCCTGAATCCAAGCCTTACATTCTGGCTGGAATCTCGATCTGTTGCAATGGGAGGTACCCTAAATGTCTACGTTACTGCTGCCTTTTTTACAAACCAAATTTTAAATCTTAAATGGATCCTCACTGCAGTAGCATTACTGTGGGAATCTAAATGGAGCTGAGCGAGAGATGAGAGAGAGAGAGAGTGGGAGAGAGAGAGAGGCTCTACCTGCCTCTTGACTGACTGCTGGTACACACACATGATATGTAAGATGGGAGAGGTGATTCTTCTTTTTCTCACTTAGTTTCGGTATCTTTTACTCATCACAATTTATATTTGTGTAAGTTTTTTTTTTTTCTGAGACCAGGTCTTGCTATGCAGTTCAGGCTGGCCTTGAGCTCACTTTGGAGCCCAGGCTGGTCTCTAACTTGCAATGACCCTTCCGCCTCAGCCTCCTGAGTGTTGGGATTATAGGCATGTGCCACTATGCCTGGCTAGGACATTTTATGAGTAACTTTTATTCTGTGCCATTTTCCTTTGTGAACCAATTCTAGAACCTTATAAGTATGGCTGCTTGGATTAAATTTGGGACAAGGACAAACATATCCTATCTCATTTCTTGCCTCTTTCTTCTTCCTCCTTGATACAGATTTCAAGGAGCGTGGTTTTTAAGTTCATGAGCTAGCTTATAGCCACTCCATGCACAACAGAACGTAGACCTGGAGACTGGCCCTGGTTTGGTGGTCAAGATTATATAGCTGGTTAGTAAGAGTGAGCAACTGAATTTCTACTCCTGAGACCCACAGGCCATTGCCCTTGAAAGAGTGTATTGGCTTTCCCTTTCTTCTTTTGGTTCCACATCTCCTCTAGCACCTTGTAAACATTTATTGTCCATGTCTGGTGCCACTTAGTTCAAGCTGAGTGCAGACTTCCAAAGGATCTGTTGCCAATGATCGCCTCTGGAACTCTACCCACTCCTACTGGTGTCTAAAGCTGATTGCTACCCCTACGTTTCCATCGTTACATGCATAGGAGCTTAGATCATCCTTACCACCTGTTCATATGGAGCGAGGGCTCTAGAACAGCTTGAATCTGGATTGAGTCTGTCTAGGGGAATTTTGAAATTCATTAACTATCACTAACCTGCTGTTGGAGATGTGTTTACAATGGACCTGGCACCTGGTGAGACACATTATGAAAATTCTGTTAGTCAACTCTTATTAAGCCCTGAGGTAGGTATTCTGTCTTCCAGATGAGAGAGCGTGGCTCTGAGGGACCACACGCACAGTGGCTAGAATGGAAGTGTGGCCTTTCTGTTCTGAAACCTGCACTTCAGACTTCGAGGCTCTTCTGATTCATGATCATTTGGAATGAGGGCATCTGTACGCCATCCGCAGTTCCATTCATGCTATAAACGATCGTACGGCTCTCGTAGTCAGGGGAAGGTATGAGGTGGGCCGCCACTTTATGAAGCAGCCTAAAATGATTTTACCTTAAGTTTATAAAGCCAAGTTTATGGATGAACTTGATCATCCAATTCTGAAATCCTAGGGGAAGTGGGAAGTTTGGAACTTGAGGTAAGTTTAGGGAAAACAAGGAAATAATACTTCTCCTAGCACATAATAAAGTTATGGAACTCATTACCTTGAGAGGCTGTGCAGACAGGAAATATAAATGGATTAAAAAGAGTTTGGACAAATTTATGAATGACAGAGTCATAAAAGGCTTCTAACAGAAGCTGGAATATACGAGGTGTGACTATAAAGTAATGAAAATCTTTTTTAAAAAATAAAAAACCAGGACATGTATATCCCAATAAATATGTCCTTTTCCCTCAGAGTAATTGCCTTAGGGAGAATACTGATTATTGCTTATTTTAATATAACTTGTTTGTTGAAAATATTTTTGGAACCCACAGAAATTTAGAGGACTAAACCCCACTCCATTTAATAGATGAGGAAACTGAAACTTACAATGATTAAATAACTTGTTCTCAGGTACCCAGAAACAGTTTTGGGTCAGAATCCGGGTCACCTGTGTCCTGGTTCATTGCTCTTCTAGGCCATGTATGGTCTTCTGCTATATATTTCTTCAGTATGTGGCAAATTCTTTCAGATACTCTAATATGATAAATCTTTGCTTTTTGTCGATAAGAAACTGTGTGGAAGGATTTAGATTTAACTTTGATTAAATGTGTGTTCATGTTGTATTCAAGTTTGTTCAAAGCTTGAATTTTTTTTTTTTTCCAGAAGAAGAGGCTAAAAAACCAGCCTTCTTTTGCTGGGTCACCTGGGTACCTTCCCCTTCACTGGAGGCAACTTGAACAAAATGGAGGGCTGTTTTCTTCTCTTAAAGCCAAGGGAAGTGTTGGAAAATCAGCCGCAAAATGAGCCCTGGAGTGGAGGGGGACATTTTGGAGTTCTCAGAAGGCTTTCCCAGGCACCCTGCAGAACTAATGCAAACAGCTCAAAGATGGTTTGAATAATAAAAAGGAGACCAGAGAGCTGACAAAGCAAGGTTCAAACCAGAGCAGAGACTGTGTAGAGAACAAGAGAACTGCAGAGCTCAGATGAAAAAGAGGAGAGAGGGCTCTCATTCCCTCAGAGGCAGCCAATGTGAGGCCCAGGATGGACCCCATCAAGATCTGATCAAAGACGCAGGTCCCTGGGAGCTGCTTGGTTTGTGCTCATTCATGCCCTGCCTGCTGAATTCACTTTGATCACCAAATATCCTTTTCACTTAGATTTCTAAGAAAAATAAGGGGGAGCTAGGGGATGGAGGGGGGGACTGGCACAGAGAAACCCCAAACTCCATGAAGGGCAGCGGGTGACTTTTTTGCTTAGGCTTGGAAACTTTGCTTCCTCAAATGGATTTACAGCCTTGAACCAAAACTAACAAGGAAAAGACAAACATGTCACCAAAAGGAACATGTTGACATGTGTTGATGTCTCTGCCAGACTTTACAACACAACCCACAACCCTTGGAGCTGGCTTGGCATGCGTCCTGGTTGATGGTGTGGTTCTATGGAATTCTGGGAGGAGGAGATAGAGCAGAGAGGTCCAGGCCAGCAAGGACAGCTGGGAACAGTAGCTCTTGGGTCTATGACTGTAGCTGTTAAAGAAACTGATCTTTGTTTTGTGATTTTTGAAAGTCATGTAAAAGAAGATCCGGATGGGATAAAAAGCAAGGTTATCAGATTTGGCCAAATCTGTGGCGTGGAATCAGCAGGAAGAGAAAGGCTATTGTTGAGACACATATACACACATACAAGTACACACATTTATGTGCAGGTTGAAAGCACTTCTGTAGGCATGAGTCATGTTTCCTCGTGGGAGGTAGGAGTGTGTGGCTAAGTCTGCACTGTGGTGATGGAGAGGATATACTGTCCTATTCTGTGTAGAAGCACAGACAGATGCATCTACTGTTACACACCCACCCCTCGCAACTGAATTATTATGTCCTTTTGGGCTAAGAAAGGGGGCAGGCAGGGTTGAGACTTCGCTGTAGGTATGCAGTTGCTAATAGTCAGAAGCTACTTATTCTGAAATGTCTGCAATTCTCCTTAGTCCCACCTGGGCTCCATCCCAGCCCCACAGAACCTTGTAGATTTTACAGATGCAGAGGGGACCCCAGAATGCTATTTTGAAACAAACTCTCATTTCTTGGGAAATGAGTAGATGATAGTTCCTTCTGCCTTGGGCAGGGGCTGCTGGCACCCCTTGGGCAGGGGCTGATGGTACCCAGAGCAGCACCATCCTTGAGGTATGCCTGGTGGGGGGCCTTACTCTGTAGCATGGTGAAGGTACAGGGGTTGTGGTGCTCTGGTGTCCTTACTTAGGAACAACAGCTTTCTGACACTCTTTGCTTATCTGTGCTACTGATCACCAGGTAGGACTGGCTTTTATTCCTCCAGGGTTTTTGGCAGAAGTGGCTCTAGGTTGGTGGTGGGCAAGGCCATATGTGTGTCATACTTAGGCCATGGTGGGCTCAAAGATGCTCCAGTCCAAAAAGGGGGCATTTAGCCGGCTCATCTCCACCCTTCTCCATCTAAACTTCCAGCTCTGGCTACTCCTAAACTTGGATTAGAGAAAACTTTTGTGGAAGACAACAAATTTTATGGAAGAAAACTCACTCATTTTCAAATCAGAATACACGTTGAAATTTAAAATACCTTCAAACTAGGAAATGGAGAATAAGGAATGCCTGTCAGAACCCCAGACTGTATCCTTTAAGCCATGAGCAGACCGAGGGCCAGGACAGGAGGTGCTGACTGGCTCTGGCAGCCTCCTGTGTTGTCACCTAAGAGACTGATGACTAATGTCAGATACTTATTGATACCGGCAAAGTAAATATCCTAGACCCCATCCTGGGACTATTTCTCAAAGGTGAAAGGGAGAGTTAATCTCTACTCATTGTGGTTGTCTTGAGTTTAGATGGAAGAAACCTCTCAGCTTCAAAGGGAAATTTCATAAATGAAGAGCAAGGAGAAAAAGAACGCAAAGCAGAATAAAAACCTTGGACTTTGGCAGGAACAAAAAGGCCCAACAGTCTGAGGTGGGAGTGTCCAGTGAAGAGGCCCCCAAAACTTGGACCAGGCCCCTCTCTGAAGCTCCACTGCAGGCCACAATGCCCCAGCCTTGGGGTCTTCCCCTAGCCCTAATCCACAGATCCTGTTCCCATTATTTTAGCACCTTCAAAGGAAAAAGAAAGCAGGAATCTGCCCCCAGGGATTCTTCTGTCAGATCTTCCTCTCCTGCCAAAAGGCAGCATCTGCTCCTTTAAATCAGGAGCCCTGGGGGAAAAGGTCCTTGCTTGGGAATAAGAACCGGTTTCCCCCAGCCATTCTCAGATCAGCCCTGGAGTCTGCTCCCAGGAGGAGGGCAGGGCAGCAGGCAGCCAGGGTGCTTTGTGGTCTGGGCTCCACTGCAGCTTGTCCCTCCATCTGCACATGGGCATCGTCATGGGGAAAGTGACAGTTACCCTTAGCATTTTGCTAACCACGCTGGAGATTTTGGCATTTGCACCAAATCCTGTGACATTAAAAACGTCAACTGTAAGTATAGGTGGCGTGGCTGAAAAATGCGGTGAAAGTGTAAATTTTAAAAAGCATTACAGCAAAGACACGTTGCCATGAATCCTCCAAATATGCGACCTTGCATCAGACGCACTTCTTGTCTCCTTGTTCTTGTCACTTTCTGAAACAGGTCCGGAGTCCTCTTTTCCGAGGTGTCTTGATGATTAGTTGGCTGTCACGCCTGCTTCCGTGTCCTGAATCAGCTCAAACCATTTCCCTTTCATGGTCAATTTGACTTTGGAGAGGAGCCACACACTGCAAGGTGCCAGATCCAGTGGACAAGGTGGAGGGGGACACACCGAGTTTTTAGAAGCCTGCCCTTTTGGGGGATGGCATTCTGCAGCAGCACAAGTTGTATTTTTTAAAATCATACCTGATAGTCACTCAGGAAAGAGAACGTCAGAACTGCTTTAGAAAATGACAAGATTGATGGGATAAGTATATCAAAGTGTGTGGGGGGTATTTTACTGTAAGATTTTTTTCATTTTTATTAATACATGTTTGCAGTACATAACGGTCATGTTCCCCACAGGGAGTCAGTACGTATACACATCTTAATTCTTTGTCTTCTTTTTCCTTCCCACATTTCTTGGTCCCCTTCTCATCTGCAAAAGGTCTACCTCTTCATTTCCTATTTGGCTCTTTATATTTTTGGTTTCTCTATAAGAGAAACCGTGTGATAATTTAAGCTTGTGAGTTCGAAACAGATACCATACATTGTGATCACACTGTACATATGTATGAGTGATATTATATCTATTTGAATGATCAGGAAGGAATAACCAGGCTATTATTAATTACCATGTGGAATGGGATTGGGGAAAGAACTATTGTTTTTCACTTGTTTCCTTTGTTACATGAGGTACCTCCTTTGTTACCAAGATCTCATAAAAATCAAAACCCACTCAAAAAATATCTCAGCAGTAAAAAAATTGTCAAATGGCTTCTGAGAAAGACCAGGTGCCCGGTGCTGATCCCTCCCTGTCCCCAAGCCTCATCCAAGGGTGGGAGGACTCCAGGGAGAGGTGAAGGTCAGGGTGGGTGCTGGGGATGCAGGGCAGATGGAAGAGGTGGTCAGCTGCAGGACTTCCGAGTTTTGCCAATGGGGCTCTTGTTAAATTATGCTTTTGTAATTGACAACTTCTCCAGTGCTGGGGGAGCCAAAGGGGGGCACTGTGAAGAGCAGGGTGCTGAGCAAGCGTGGACTCAGCATGAATGCTCCCTCCCTCCCCTTCCACCTTCCTTTCCTCCTCTTCCATCTCCCCTTCCTCTTCTGCCCCACCATTTGTCCACCTCTCTCCTCTCTTCCTCCCAAGTGGTCTTCATCCCAGGCTGCACCCTGCTTTTAAGTTCATCTCATGGACTGAACCCTGTGGCCTTGGTGACACCAAGGGACTCTCTCGGTGTGGGCAGGGCTCACAGTCCTCAGTCCCTCAAAGATGTGTCTGCTTGCCATTGGGTGGGGAACACACCAGCAGTGCTTTCCAAGTTACTCGTTCTGATCTACAAATTGAGTCAGGACATCTGATGCGTGTGAAAGATCACTGGTTATTTTAGGGCAGAAATAACTAGAAGAAAAAGGAGGAGCACAAAAGAAGGGAGAAAAACGCTCAGGGAGAAAAAAGCTGCTTTGAAGGAAAAAGAGAAGATTGACCCTGCGTGCAGAATGCATGGGAGGTCGAGTCTGTCCTTTTACGGCTGCTATGTGGTTGGTCCAGGTGGCAGCACTTGAGCACCTGTAGAAGACTGATATCAGGTGCCGGGTTTGGCGTGTTCTCATGTCAGACTCATATCATATTCGATGCAGTGCGCAGCTGAATCCCGTGTCAGGCTTATTAATCACGAGTGAGGACAAGGTGCTGCTGCTCTGTTCCCATAGTTAACAAGTCTCCTGATAGGTAGGTAGTGCCCAACGGTCCACCTGTGTGGCCGTGCCCTGGCCTCCTACTGCATACTGGTCCCTCCTCAAGGATCACTTAGGTCTGCCGGTTTTGCCCTGCTCTAGGGCATCATTCATCCTGAGCTTGTCTCCTGCAGATGGAAGGACAGTGTCTCATCCTGCCCAGGGTTCCAGCAGCCCCAAAGGGGATGAGCTTGGCTCACTAGGATGCGCGAGAGTAGAAGGCCAAGGGCTGCACCATGTGGGGGAACTAAGGTCACAGAGCGGAGTGGCACCCAGTGGTCTTGAGCATTAGAGATGTTTGGGCTCTGAGGGCCCCGGGGCAACTGGGGAAGGGGCCCTGGGAGATGTTCACATCCTGTGCTCGTGTTAATATTTTAATCTCTGCATCATCCAGGAAAGCTGGCATTTTCCTTCCCCCTGAAGTTTCCTTGCTTTTGTCCTACATCCCTGTCGGAGTAGAGAACTTTGAGGATAATACACAAAAGTAGTTTTCTTTTAGCAATAAAGCTTATCAAGTTTACACTGCATGAAGAGGTCATGGTGGGCAGAGGATTTGCTGGATTTGAGGGTGGGTGCCCTTTTTGTATCTCCCAGGACCCTAATCTCCCAGAGAGGGGGTGGGGCCTGGGTTGCGGGAGGGGACACCTGTGTCTCCTCTTCACACTCATGTTGAGCACTGTGTAGCTTCCTCTTCCCACCAGATACTTCTGGTCCCTTCCTGCTCTACAATGACCCCTCTCCAGTGTGAGCCCTGGCTCCCCGTGGCCTCCCTGAGGCAAAGGTGCTTTTTAGTTTTACTCTAACGTCTGTACTTTCAGTTGCTTGTGATGGAGCCCTTGTGAGGGTGGGGACCTGGGGAACATTTCTGAGACAGCTCAGAGCAGATGCCGTGGGGACCCATATGAGCTTCTGCTCCAGAGTCCATCATGGCCTGGCCCTGGTAGTGGTATGGATCCCAGGTCCCCACATTTGCAGTTACCATACACACGGGGTATTCCTGCCAACACATACATAATTATGCTGTCCCTTAATTAGAAACTTTCTTTCTTTCTTTTTTTTTTTTTTTTACTAGGGATAGCCTCTGCTGCTTGTCAACAAAAACATATTTATACCATGGCCTTAAAACACACACACACACACACACACACACACACACACACACACACAGCCAATTATTCGGCATTCACAGACCCTGGCAAGACACAGGCAAGAACTGTTTGCTTTTCCTTAGACCAAATTAAGACTGCCTTTCACGGCAACTTACTTGTGGGGGTAATTTTCCACCTCATTTAATTAGGCTAATTGATTCAGCTGCCCCGTCAAGGGGCCACATGGTGCTGGGTACTTGGGGCAGATTTCTCCGGTTCTGCTTGGAGTTGGCTTTGAGCAGCAGCCTGATTAGCTTTCCTGTTTTCAGACCCAAAATGGCCTTTTTGAAAACTCATGCATCTGACTCTGCGGCACATGGGTAAGTA
>PVJX010013355.1:23864-47938 GCA_004027295.1 Dolichotis patagonum | reverse complement strand
TTCAGCTCCACGCTCTGGCCGCTCAAGCCAGTCGCTTCAGCGTGGGTTTGGTGGCTCAAGTGGATCTCGGGCAGGAATTCAGGAGGCTTGGCCACAGTGCAGTGCTTGCCAATCTTAGCTTCTCTAATGGTGGGCCTGGGACCTCGTATTTGAGCAGTTTCTTTCCCTTCAGTTTCTTCCTGGGTTGAGAGAGCCCATCTCCCTCTGTTTGGATCTCTCCAGGGTGTTCCATTCTGGCATTTGAGCTGTCTCTCTCAGAGAGATTCCATATCCTGCTACCTCTAGGTCTGCCATCTTTAGAATCCCCCCCCTTTTTTTTTTTAATTTTAAAAGGGGGTAAAATTAAACACAACCAAACAGAACAGAATGGGACATAAGAAAGCATACATTTCAAAGCTAGACAACCAGAGATCTTCACTATCTGTCATATTGTCTCTTGTTTTGTTCCAAATGGTTGTCCTTATCTTTGCATATGGGGAGCTCATACTAAATAACATAGTCAATCTTTTCACAAGATGTGTAGTTCACTGGCTCCCACTTGCTAGGCAGGGGGGAGGAGGAAGGGGGGACACAGGGCAGAGGACAGGACGACATGAGATGTCTGATTCTCAGCTCACATGCAGGCAGGATCACAGTTGCCCCCCAGAGAGGGTGGGGAGTCCCTTGTTCTCCCGGCACCCTGAGTCAACCGCACCGTGCAGGTCCTGACACACCAGGGTCTCTCTCCTTCAGGCTGCCAAAAGCCTGCCACACTCTCAGCCGCCCCCCAGAGAGGGGAGAAGTTCCTTGTTCTCCTGGCACCCTGAGTCAACCGCATGGTGCAGGTCCTGATGCGCCAGGGTCTCTCTCCTGCAGGCTGCCGAAAGTCTGCCACACTCTCAGCCGCCCCCCAAAGAGGGGAAGAGTTCCTTGTTCTCCCGGCAGCACCCCGAGTCAACCACATGGTGCAGGTCCTGAGGCGCCAGGGTCTCTCCCCTGCAGGTCCCCTAAAGTCCGCCATACTCACCTGCTAGTTCTTTCTGATGAATTGACCATTCCATTTCCAAAGTTCTGAAATGGCCAACAGACCACAGAAAGAATTCTCTTTAGGCTCCTGTTTGAAACCAGCAGCTACAAGCAATCTGCTGGCCTTGCTTCAGGGCCACCTTTTTTACATTTTCAAACATGCTATTTTCACCACTGGAAAATGTTAATTGAAGTAAAAACGATATCAGGAATACCGAATCTGTGTTTAGAAAACAGCAATCGTGTGTGTGTGTTAGCAGCACCTAATCTGATCTGTATATTTTTGGGGTCAGGAAAGAATGCAAGGGTTTTAACAAGGAGGAAGAGACACACGAGGGACCAGGGAAGGTGACAGGTGTCTCGTAAGAGACCTTTATCACCTGTCAAAGTGCTTGGTCTGCACTTGTATAACAATATCTGGGGAAAAAATGTTGAAAACCTATTTCATTTTGGGGTAATCACATTGTGAAATTTATCACATTTATTTAAATAATAATATAACTTTATTTATATAGTTAAAATAATACTAAAATTAACACCATGTACTCAGTCTGTATTTAAAAAAATATTTCTAGAATCTGGTAAGCTTCCTGTTTATTCTTCCCATATTCCGGTCCCTTCTTAATTTCCTTCCCTTGTGCCACTAGAGGGAGCCACTGACTTGAATTTTATATTTATAACATAGTTCATTGTAGCATACATACACCTGTGGATGTGTCCTTAAACGATGTATTATTTTTGCATGCTTTTGAATTTCATGTCAATGAAATTATGCTGGATGTACTCTTCTGTGCTTTGCCTATTTTTTCCAACATTATTTTCTTAGAGTTCATTCAAAATGGTGTGTGTAATAGCTTCCATACCTCGTGTGCTGTGCTACAGTTTATTTCTAATCATTTTCCGTTTTTGAAAAGCAATGCTCACAGGGTTCTTGTTTATGTCTAGATGCCCATGACTGTTTTTTCAGTCTTAATTTCACAAAACATTCATATTTTTCTCACCCCACAGCTGAAGCTATTACTGTCTCTCTTCTCTCCAGTGATTGCTTAGTAGCAAAACTGCATAAGATTGTTGGATATTGAGGACACTCAAGTCGTAAAATGTGCCTTCTGATCTGCTCCCACATTTATTAAGCACTGTACTGAAATCCGGCTTTAGAAGTCTTAGGCCTGCAGGAAGAGAGTAAGGTATCTGTTTGAGGCAGAAGCCTAGATGTTAACTTTCCCATCCTATTGTAATCAGCTCTCACTTCAATCTATGTTGAGTTTTGGGTAGCAAGTAAGATTTCTTCTGCCTTACTAACTCTGGAGTTCTAAATATCAATTTTATGGTCCCAGAAGGCCAAGAAGAGGTTTGAGACACAGGTAAATTCTTCTAGAACCTGCCATTCCAGTAGCAATTCTTGGCAGGCTGGACTTTTCCTGGTAACACCCTAACATCAACCTGAGCTCTTTTGCCTGATGTTTTCATTGTGCATCCGCAGTATTACTACCTGCAGGACCTTAGATTCTTTCCTCCACTGGTGTTATGTACTCTTTTTGTATGAGTGCTTGGTGTTTTGTACAGTTGCTATGCAGCAAGCTGAATGTGCACCAAGCCACTGCCAAGGTTCTGTCCTCAATCTCGCCTGCATCTCTTTGTTCTAGTTGAAACTGCCCTCTGTGGCCCCTGGTCATAGAAACGGAGTGAGTATGTATATACACATGCATACATATTTATGTATGTATTTATGCACACATATACATATATTTTACCAGATGAAACTAGATCAGGAGAGATCTGCTCCATAGCAATCCCCAAACTAGACTACAAAATAATCCAAAAATTACCCAGATCGCAGTGAGAGGAGAAAGACAAAAGAGCCAGGAAAAACAATAACCATCAGAACATCTCAGAGATACTGCCGATTAGGAAGCTTGTCTGGTTACATTCCAGCTCCAAATATCATTTTACAAGTATCATTGTAAAATGTCCCATTTTCTGCAAATGGTCCAAAAGGCCTCGCTATTCAGTCAACTTGGCAAAAAATAATATTACAGCAGAAACACAATCTCTTGGTCATTTTTAGGTGGCAGTGGACATCTAGCAGATTTAGCTCCTCTGCCTGTTCTATACACTTCATTCCTGAATGAATCTAGCCTCAAAATATGTGACAATAAGTGAAAAAAAAATCATCTTCAGAGGGTCTGCAAATGTTAATCTTCCTGCCTCCTCTACTCTTGTCCTATTCTAATGGTTCTATCTTTCTTGTTTTAGGAGGACATTTCAGAATAATCAGCCAAGGGCCAAGATGAGTCTCAAGATTGATTTGGAAACCAACTTTGCTGAGTATGTTATAGATATAGGAAAAGTCACCCTTGGAGTTGAACAAAGGTTGAGAATGAACCCTTTGTGGAGAGAGAAGCAGGCTGAAGCTATCTGTCAAGCAATATGCGCTCTGCTGAATTCTGGTGGAGGAGTGATCAAGGCTGTGATTGAAAATGAAGAATATCATTATGAAAGTCATGGAGTAGGGATAGATCTACCTTTCAATGACTACTTAGATAAGATGCAACAGGGAAATCTCTTTCTAATATATGTGAAGTCGTGGAACACAGCGGTCTCTGGTTTACGACTTGCTGCCTTGTGCTCCAATTTGTACCAGAGGCTTGGAACACGTATTGGGGTCATGGATTCCCAGGAAGCACTGGTATTCCTCAGAAGGAAGACTCAGACGCCTATGAATAATCCTGATCATAACTCGTGCAGTCTACAGGAAGCTGGGGTTGGTGTACAAGATGAAGGTGACATGAGGCACTTGGCGAATGCCTTATTTAATAGCCCTCAGCTTCAGTATCTGGAAAAACTCAACTTCACTGAGTCCATGCATGTTGAATTCCAAATGTTCACAACAGACCTGTTACAACATATTAAAGAAACTCTCCCCAAGTATGTTTCTGCGTTTGCCAATACTGAAGGAGGATATATCTTTTTTGGTGTACATGATGGGAGCTGTCAGGTCATTGGATGTGAAAAAGAGAAATTAAATCCTGTCACCTTGAGAGAGTCTATTGATAACTGTATAAAGAGGTTACCAGTCCATCATTTCTGTAAACAGAGCCGTAAGATCCAGTATGACCTCAGATTCCTGGAAGTACTTGATAAGGGGATTCCCCATGGATATGTCATTGGGATCAAAGTGGACCAATTCTGCTGTGCTGCATTTGCCCAACTGCCCAGCTCCTGGCAAGTGAAAGACAATTCAGTGAGACAGCTGACCACAAAGGAATGGGCAACGTGGATGGTGGAAGCTGACCCAGGTCAGGGTTCAAGACCAAAACTGATTGTAGTATTTGCTAGCGAGTGGTTGGGAAGAGAGGATAGGGAGGTATAAAAGAGGATAGGGAGGTATGAAAGAGGATAGGGAGGTATGAAAGAGGGTAGGGAGGTATGAAAGAGGGTAGGGAGGTATGAAAGAGGGTAGGGAGGTATGAAAGAGGATAGGGAGGTATGAAAGAGGGTAGGGAGGTGTGAAAGAGAATAGGGAGGTGTGAAAGAGGGTAGGGAGGTATGAAAGAGGGTAGGGAGGTATGAAAGAGGGTAGGGAGGTATGAAAGAGGGTAGGGAGATATGAAAGAGGGTAGGGAGGTATGAAAGAGGATAGGGAGGTATGAAAGAGGATAGGGAAGTATGAAAGAGGTATGAAATTCTTTGAAATTTGGGTAAGAGAGGTTTTCTCTTGAGTTGCAGATGCCAGACATTAATTCCTAGAGTTGGGTCATTCCCCTTTCCTTCCTCTAGCCATCTTGAATATTCTGCATTCAGCAGAAACCCTGAGGTTGTTGCAGGGAGAAGTTTGATCTAGTTATTTCTACTTTCGTATCCTTTCTTATGTTTGTATAAAAGTCTCTTTCAGACTATGATCTTCAACTTAGTCTTTCATGAATTGTGTCCACATACACAGAAGTGTCTTTTAACTTTCTGCCTCTTTTGTCTGACTTTCTATTCTTGTCTGGTCCTTTGGATTGAATATTCTTTTCACAATTCCATTTTATTTTGTTCTACTTTTTAAACTAACACAGAAATTTTGCGTATTTAAGGAGTGCTTCAATTTTATTGGTTTCGAGATATATATATATATATATATATATATATATATATATATATACACACACACATTGTGTAATGCTCAACTAGATCTCAAAGCATATCTAGCCCCTCAGACATGTATCATTACTTGGTAGTAAAAAGATATGATATTCTTTCTTTTAGACTTTTGCAAATATACATATATTCCATCCCCATTTTAAAATAAAAATATAAACAAACCATAGTTTTCCTCTGGTGTGATAGATGTGATGCTATCCGTGACTGATAAGCTAAAGAGTAGTGTTGTGATTTGCATCTACTTTGGAAAAGAGAAGTTAAAGTAAAATTAGACAAAAGAAAATCAGCAAGGGCCGGGGATTTAGCTCAGCAGCATAAGCACCTGCCTTGCAAGCACAAGGTAGTAAGTTCGATCCCTGGTACAAAAAAAAAAAAAAAAAAAAAAAAAAAAAAAAAAAAGCAAAACAAAAAACAAAACAAAGAAAATCAGTGATAACTTCTTCAGAAGTACAGAAAAATAAAACCCATTTCATAATTTATCTGGTCAGAAATATATATTGATTGACCATCACATTTCCTAATCATATTTCTTTTTAAAAAACAACATTCTAAAATACAAGAAGTTTTGTTTCAATATAATAAAATTAAAGATTAAAAATTGTTCATTCACAGTATGTTCTCCCCCTCTCAAATCTTCAGCAAACTTTCCTGAGATGACTGGGGATATAAACACAAATATCTGTAGGCCAAGGCTGTGAGTTATAATTCAGCTCAGTTGGAAATTGGGATCTGTCTTTTTGCATATTGAGTTCTCGGTTTTTGTTTCCTAAGATCTTTCCAAGTTTCCCCAGATGGTGCTTGAGCTGAGTTTGTCGTCTGCCACACCCTGGAGCAAGACGGTATGCACACATCAGAATTTAGAGGGTCTGGAAGAACAACAGAAAAGTTACTTTCCAGGTAATTTGTCATCTCTGGTTCTTTGGAACACGCGCATTGTTCCTGTATATGGAAAAAAAAATTTGACTCCTGTGTTGTATTATATGCAATTCAGAAAGCTTAAGGACTTAAATATTAGAAACAAACCTTTAAAAACTTTAATAGCAAATGTATGTGGATAATTTTGCCATTGGGGTAGGAAAGGATTTCTTAAAATAGATGTAGAGATATCAAACAAAAAGATTGGTAAGTTTCAGTACATTAAATCAGGAACTTGTGCTCCCCAAAGCATACTTTAAAGAAAATGAAAAGATTTAACTACATCTTTCCTTCAGCCAAGCACAGAAATCTGGATTAGTCTTTGATTCTTCTATCTTAAATTTGACATTCAGATTTTGTGTGTTTGATATTTTTATTGGATGAGAGCCGATAGTTTTGGTGAGATTACAAATTAGGATTTGTGACCCTCCCAAATTAAAAAAAGTATATATATATTCAATATATACACTGAGTATATTTTTCATACATATCATATGTATTCCTTATGTATACTATATGTGAAAGTCTTTTAAAAGTACTTTACAATTATTGTTAGACATGTATATCATGAAATAAATTTTTAATTGTGCAGTTATCAGTTTTAAAGTGCATGCATTTTTGTGTGACCACCACAGTTGAGATACAAAACAATGCCAGCCTCCAAAAATAAAACTTCCTCATTTTGCCCAATTGTAGTCATACTGCCCCCTTGTCCCTCACCTGTGGCATTGTGGATCTGTTCTCCAGAGCTATTCCTTTGCTTTACAGGAAGTCCTGTTACCATGGCACTCTAATGCTTCCTCCACCCTAATCTTACTGATGGTTTTCTTCTCTATGTTTATTCACGCACCCCTGCTGACTATCTCTCTGTTCTCTCATTCTCTAACAGGCTATCTACCTTTTAGAGTCAGTTATCTCTTTCTTCATTAAGATTTGCATGGTCTTCTTTTCTTGATGTTCACATAGTACTCTGTGTATTTTTTTCTGCTACTTTATATCATAATGATTATTGTCTCTGTTTGTGAAGGCCAGTTATCAGCTCTACTAGATTAAGAATTGTTTTCTTTTTGCTGCTAAAGCATAACCTAGTGTGGACACTTGGTAGGGCCCAAATAGTGACTGATTCTACTACATCTCATGGTGATCATTAGCTTGTTAGGAGATTTTCTAACTTCAATTCTTTTCCTATCTAGTATCATCAGACAGAATTGTGTATACTCCAAAAAGCATCTACAGGGAACTCTTCACACAGCATAGAGGACTCAGAGAATTAATAAACATGGAAATGCGCTCTGTCTCTCAAGGAATATTGATTTTTTCTCAAAGCTGGGCCGTGGACTTGGGTCTACCTGAGAATCAGTATGTCATCTGTGATGCTCTTTTAATTTCCCAGAAAAACACCCCAATCCTTTACTGTATTTTCAGTGAATGGAATGAGGGGTGTAAGGACTATTCTGTGACGGTCGCCCGTTCTTTGAAGCACAGGCTGGTGAACACAGGTGGCTACACTGAGAGATTATGCATCATTCCCTTGGTCTGCGTGCTGAATAGTGGTAGAACAGAAAATAATCCTCTAAGTTCAGAAGTACAAATTTACCCAGAGTCCTATTGCCTTACAACCATCCAGCACATGGAAGCTCTGTTGAAATCCCTGGTGATTGTCTTGCGTGGCTTCAGGTCCTTCTTAAGTGATGAGCTGGGATCTGAAATCTGGAGTTTACTCACAGATCAGCAGTATGAATTGTTTTCAAAGAACCTTCGCAAGAACAGAGAGCTGTTTGTTCATGGCTTACCTGGATCGGGGAAGACTATGGTGGCTCTTAAGATTATGGAGAAGATCAAGAATGTGTTTCATTGCGAACAAAAAAACATTCTGTACCTCTGTGAGAAGCTGCCCTTGAAGAAGTTTGTGAGGTATGTAGCCTGGTGTATTCACTTTCTTTTCTTGGGTAGCTCTGATGGGTGTGGCTTTCAGTTTACATGTTAAGATCGATACTGTATTTACCATGCTCAGGAGTCAGCTACCTTTGTTTGACTGAGGAAATCTGGTTGTTTCTTACACTTTCAGCAAGAAAAACATCTGCCTGGCGGTGAACCGGAAAACTTTCATGAAAAATAACTTCGAAGAGATTCAACACGTCATCGTTGATGAAGCTCAGAATCTCTGCACTGAAGATGGAGACTGGTATGGAAAGGCAAAACGCATCACTCAGAGAGACCAGGACTGTCCCGGAATTCTTTGGATTTTTCTGGATTACTTTGAGATTAACCACTTGGGCTGCAGTGGCCTCCCACCTCTTTCAGCTCAGCACCCAAAAGAAGAGCTGACCATCGTGGTTCGAAATGCTGATAAAATAGCTGACTATCTCCAGGAAGTCATGCAGGAAGTCATAGAAAGTCCTCCACCTAACATCCCCCCTGGCTCCCTGGTGATGGTCCGCGAAGCTAAGTGGGCTCTGGGTGTTCCAGGCAATGTAGAGCATACTGAGTACTTAGATGTGGAGAAGATGGTGAGCTTTGTAATAGGAAAGTGCCAGTTTCTCTGTAGGAATGGTTATTCCCCCAAGGACATTGCTGTGCTCTTCCTCAAGGCAAATGAAATAGAAAGATACAAAAGTATGTTTGTACAAGCAATGAAAAAGAGAACGGTGTCTCAGATGGATGAGGCATTTGTCCCATTAGTACGGATCACAGATGCTTCTAATATTCAGGCTAATCACATTGTGGTGGACAGCCTCCATCGATTTTCAGGCCTGGAAAGAAATATTGTGTTTGGAATCATTCCATGGGAATTCAAATTAGACATTTCCCACAGCCTTCGGTTCTGCCTGGCTTCCAGGGCAAGGACACATCTCTATATTCTGAGGGTTTCTATTTGACAGAAAGATGCTAGCCTTCACTTAGATAGCTCTCATCTCTATCTAACTGTGAAACTATCTGATTTGAACATTAAGCTTCAAATATTTAATGAGCATTGATTTGTTAAGACACGTACTCTTTTAGGCACTAGGGTTTGGGGATAGTGTGGTAAACAAGACTTGTAGATTCCTCCATGGAGTGGAGGTTAACAAATACAGGGCAAAGAATTTTTGGTGGTAACAAGAGATATAAGAGGGATTAGAAAGCCCTGAGATCCAGAGATTATGTGCATGCAGGTAGATAGAGGGGAGGGTCAATATTCAGGATGGTTAGAGACGTCCTCAGAGAAGGAAGGACCAGTGAGACAGTCTCTGAGCAGTACGTACCAGGGAGACTCTGGTAATTTCATTCTTGTTAATATAGCCATGTGCAGAAGCACTTGAGTGTAGCGTGCAACACGGAAAGCAATAGTGTGTCTTGCCTTGTAGGGGCCAGGATCCAGTAGGCATGTTTCCAAATATAAGAGCTTAAGCTGTAATTATTTTGTGAGAGCACACTGTATTACATTAGTGCTTTCCATTTTGTCTTTTAATGGTGTTAGTGTTTTTGATCACTATCTTTTTTACTTCTGTATGAGGTGAGTGCCTGTTGGTTGTTTGGAATTTTCTCTTTAGCTCCACTTTAACATTCCCATAGAGAATCTAAAATTACTGCCTAATCCCCTAAGGGGATATTGCCAGGGAGAAGCACTGTTTGCTTAATAGTTCTTCAGATGACAGAGAGCCTAAGAGGATGAATATACTAGACTTTCAGGTTATATTTTCTCCATTTAATTTAATAACCAATAAAATGGTAAAGTAAATCTAATGTCTTTGTTCTGCTGAGTCTTAAGGAGATCAGCCAGTTTTTGACAGTCTATTGTTACAAAATACAAATTTTGCATTTACCACAGGTCTCTCAAAAACTATCAATATTTAAAGCCAAGCTAACCCATCTTTTAGGAGATAAAGGCTAAAAAATTCAGAGTTAAGTCTCTATGAAAAACAACAAGGCCCTCCTATTTTCCAAGAATAAGGAAATTTAAATTCTCATTGTAAGAAGTATGAACTTGAGACAACAATTGGTTTATTTCTGGTACTATATGAAGAACTTTATTTTTTAAATTTTCAGACAGAGGTCTGAACACGGAGTTAGTCTACTATGACTCCTGCTAAGAAAGGAGTATAGAAAATATTGACTATTTCAAATGAAATTATCTTTGTAGGAAAACACTATAAAAGGTCAAGAAACAACCCACTGGGGACATGTGGGCAACAAATATCACAGATAGTTAATTCCTGGTTTTTAAGGACAGTTCCTATAAACTGAGGAAAAAAATTCTAAGATACCAAAAGGAAAAATAGGGTAGGAATGTGACAGGTAGAAGAACGTAGAGAAAGAATTTAAATTGTTTCCTAAGCACATAGAGACATTATGATAGCAGATACACCAACTGACAGAATTGTTAGATATGACAACACTGGGGCAATATACTTTTATACTGTGGAAATCATGTTACTTCTGTAGGGAACAATATGGTAACAACTGCCAAAAATTTAGAAGCAGATAGCTCTTTGTCTAGTGGTTCTTATTTTAGGAATTTATTCTCAAACGTGTGAAATGATTTCTATACGGAAGTATGTATAAACTTTTGCTTTATTTCTAGTGGCAGAAAACAGTGCAATAGTGGGTTAATTTGTGGCATATCAACAAGTTGTTATACTATAAAGCCATAAAAAGAGGAACTTTTATATGTATTGATGTGAAACCATCTTTAAGATGTATCCTATGGAGTCCGGACGTTGTGGCATATGTCTATAACTCCAGAATTCTGGGAGGCCAAGGCAGCAGCATCATAAGTTTGAGCCATCTTGGGCAACTTAGCAACTTAACAGGACCCTGTATTAAAATAGAAAAATGATTTGTGGGTGTAGCTCAATGTAAAGACCCTGAGTACAATTCCCAGTACCAAAATCAAAAACAAAACCACAAAAACACACCAAACAAAATACAATGAAAAAACAAACAAAAAGCCCCCAACCAACCAACCAACCAAACAAACAAACAAAGAGTATTATATGGTGAACAAAGTAACATGCCAAATAATATGTCTTGATACAGGTATATCTCACAAACATAAATGCATTGACTATCTTACAGAGTTGATCTAGTTAAGTTTTGGGGACTGCAGTAAGTATCTTTGGAAATACACCTGAAAACTAGCAACTGTGTTTGGCTCTGGGGAAGGGTAAATTAGTGCCCGAGGAAGAAAAAGACACTGTTTGCTTGTGATTTTAGATTCTTTACCATGTAATAACTTTACTATGATTTTTCTTATGTTTTTAAGCTTACTAATGCAATGGTGTATGAATTACTTTCTCAGCTTTGTATCAGCCTGTATCCTAGGATAAACTTTTCATGATTGTAAAGAATAATGTGTGGAGAATGTGGAAGGGTAAAATTTGAAAAATGCAGAAAATACAAAAATAAGCTTTTTCTGTACAGGATTTGTAAGTCCTAACATTTTTCATATTTGCCTCAAGCTTTTTTTTTTAATAAAAGACATAAAATATTGCAGCTAAAATGGAATCGCTCGTTCTTTTTTTTGCATCCAACTTCTCTTCCCTCCAAGAAGGACAGTAACTATTATGATTTCGATGGAGGTCCTTTCAGGTTATTTATTGACAGTTTTACACCCACACACATGGTGGCAAGCAGATCACACGTCAATTATCATCACAATAGAGTGAAGGTGGAGGGCAAGTTACTGGAAGTTGAAGTGACTTGTACTTGGTTTCTGCAGCAATGATAACATTTATAAAGATGGATGTTGGAACTTGAGGAATCAACCAAGAAATCAACTAGCCAGCCTTCCTGGTAAGCTGCATAAGCCACATGCATTCCAGGGAGAGAAAAGTCAGGGTCTCCCAAGAATTCTCCATGCTGGGACTTGGGGAACCAACCAAGAAATCAACTAGCCAGCCTTCCTGGTAGGCTGCGCAAGCCTGCGTGTTCCAGGGAGAGAAAAGTCAGCGCCTCCCGTGAGCCTATCGGAACATGGGTTGAGAATCAAATACCATCCATAATCCCTCCCCCTCAAGGACCTGGATGGTTCCGAGGTCAGCTTGAGTTGGCAGCAACTAAGGTACATAAAGCAACTAAACGCTTGTATTGTTGGGTTGGTTATGCAGGCCTGGGGTCAGAGGTCTGAGCATCTCTTGGGAGGATGACCGTATGCAATATAACAAATATAGGGGATTTCCTTCTATCTTGTCTTCGAAATCAAGTATTGTTTTCACTGTTTTGCTTTGTTCTGATTGTTTTGCTTTATTCAATATTCTGTTTTGTTTGATTTTATAGTGTTTTGTTTTTGGTTTGATTTTGCTGATTGAATGGACAACTATCGTGAAGATAACAAGACATACTATGGTAGCTATTATTGTTTTCTCGGTATCTTGTTTTGAAGTTCTGAACCGATTCTGCTACATTGTTTTGGCTAGCTTTGTTCTGTCTTGTTTCATTGGATTGTACTATCCTTAAAATAAAAAACAGTCTAAAGAAAAAAAGATAGAGCATGGCGCGGATCTCGGGGCGCCCTGGGGTGACGGCGGCGTGCCGGACGGCCGCTCTCCGGGGCGGCAGGCTGCTTGCTGGTTGGCTCGGCGCCCTAGGTTCCAGCCTAATGTCTGGTCTTGAAGACCTGAAATGCCCTCCTCGTCCTGCTCAGATCAATTCCACACTACGTTGTTTCATGTGAATTCCCTGTATGTGACAATATGGACAACTGTTTGGAAGAAAACAAGAGTCAATATGATAGAGAGTGAATATCTCCGATTGTCTAGTTTTGAAATTTTTGTCTCTTACATTGCTTTCTTGTGATCTGCTTTGCTCTGTTTTGTTGTTTAATTTTAGCCTTTTGATATAATTGCATGTATATTTGAGTGGGTAAGATGGATGACCATATTGCTGTTTTTGTCAGATCGTGGAGCAGAACTGTTAACAGTTTCACTGTTTGAATGTCTACTTTACATGTTTTAACTTTGTAACTTGAACAACTATTTCCGAGAAGTCAGTATGTAATTTGTCAAGTAATAATTTCTTAGGGTTTTTTGTTGTTGTTCTTTTCCTTTTTTCTTGGGATTCTATATTGTTGCTACCCTTTTAAAAAAAAAAGATAAAGATATAGAGTCAACTGGTTTTTTTCTGATGGTTCTAAGAAGTGAAAGCAGTAAAAAAATTGAGGCCATCCATGGAAAACTGGGAGGAATTGCTTATCTCCCATAATTTCAGGGCAGATATGGCTGAGCACCAAGCCAAGGATATGACTGTAAGCATCCTGAATTTAATGCCTGGCAGAAATCTTCAACCACACAGACAGGTAGATTGTCCTCATGGTACCCTCTGTCTAGGCTTCTGGTGGTTACTAGGGGTGGTTACTAGGGGTAGTAGCTAGGGGTAAATTAACAGAGAAAGTTGTAGAGTTTCATTCAATACCTGTATCAATCTAAGTAATAATCAGAGCAATAGTCTCCAAAGAATAATAATATTCTAGGAATAACAGAGCATTGCATTGGTAATAGGCACATCTGCCACAGTAAACTATGCATATATTCAAAGAAATTAGGGCAAAGGAGAGACTTTAAAAGAAATAGATGAGGAAGATTACATCATGTCTTTTGAAACAATAATGTGGAACAGAAAATTGCTGAACAGCTGTCCATAGAGAAGTACTTTTCTTTGAGGTTGTGGAGGTCTCTGTACAAGCTTGTAGTTCTTGCAGTCTTTGTAACAGTTGCTATCACCAAGTGTGTGTAAGAAACCTTCCTTTATAACCTCGGAGCAGTATTTACCTCTCACTTTTTTGGTCAAGGTTGACACAGGGAATTCCATTTTGCTTCCACATTTCTTTCACAAAGAAATATACCAGATTAACAGGGAGGATCCAGGAAAGGCAGCCTTTAGCCAATGCTTCTTATGGATGCATACAAATCACCTAAGAGGTCTTGTAATGATGCAGATTGATGATTAGTAGATTTGGGATCCAGTCAGTTTTAGTAGAGAGGAACTTTGGAGAATCTTGCTACTCAAAGTGAGGTCAGCAGAGCAGCATCTCCTGCATTACCTGAAATCTTCTTAGAAATACAGAATTTCCCACACCTGCCATAGGAAGCAGACTCACCTCTCAAAGAGACATGAGTCAACCGATGGGGACACAAGCTAAGGGTGGTTTAACCGAGTTACACTGAGGGACACGGGGCTTTGGGGGCTAGCTGTTAGGTGCTTTCTATCTATGCCAAAGCCATTGCCAAGGGCAGTCTAAAATTTCCAGTAGGATTTGATCCGGCCCACGGATCAGTCCGTGGGTCTCACCTGGAGGGGGAACGGGGTTGGTGGGCAGGGCAAGAGGAAAGAGAGATGGAGACAAGTTGAGCAGTTCCAATCAAGTCTCGTTTATTGAAGAAGTGAACATGGTTTATATAGGGTGAGGGCAGGACGTTGTCATCAGGCAGAGATGTTGTGGAGAGACTGGATAGGTCGCAGTCATGTCCGGCCAGGCAGAGAGGATCATGGGTAATGTAGGCAGACACACCAAATGCCCACAGGAGGGCAGGATGGGGCGGCAGCAGTGAGGCTATCACGCCGCTCCCTACAAGGATTTATGATCAACACCTGGATCAAAGCCCTGCTTGTACTCTGGATGACAACCCGCACTCATACTGAACTTGAAGCCTTGCTCACAACTGGTTTTGTGCACTGAAAGTCTTCATGCGCCTGGATGGTGGGAAGTACTGTCACATTTGGGGGAGGATTTAGGCTGTGCCTGCTATGATCTTGAGGGAAAGGATGGGTATATGAGAGTCCCCAGAGATTCATTCGGGACTCACAGATGAGCAGGAATTCCACAGAGAGGGGGTCTGGTTAAGAAGCCCGCTTGTGCTGCTGCCCCAGGGTCTCCTGAATGTGGCTGCATTTGGTAGTCATGTTCCTCCCACTCCTTCTCCAGAAACCGAGTTTGGTTCAGTTCTCTGGCTCCTCCAATTAGAATACACAGCCGGTGCCTAGTGCTGCAGCAGAAATCCAAGAGTCCACAGCTGCAGGGAACCTTAGAGGGCACAGGGCATGGCCTCTGACTAACCAACTCCTAGTCCTAGAAATTGTCCAAATAGCGCTTTGGAGACCTCCTGCCTCGAACTCCCTCAAAATACCTGGCTCTGGCTCCTGCTTCCTTCCCAGCTCATTCCCACCCATGCCAGTGGGAAGGCTGCTGCAGTCTGCCTTGCCAGCTACACCCTCCCCTAATTTTGTCTGCTTTGACTGTTTCCCAGGCCCCCAGAGCCTAGTGTTTCAGTGGAAGCTAATACACCCAGATTCCCCACCTGGAGAGGCGAGCTCTAGAAGGAAAGAGGCTTGTTAGAGATTATGCTCCCTTTTCCCATTCTTCCAGTGCTTCAGAAATCTGGGACCAGACCAGACCCTGCTGAACAGGGAGAAGTTGGGTTTTGGGGAACGGAGACCAAGGAGCTGGGACAATCTCCTGAGCACTTGCTTGTCTTCCTCTAGGAGCCAACTTTGGACCCTTGGGGAACAGAGGGAATCTTGCCCCTGGGCCATTGAGGAGTGCTCCTGAAGAGTGCTCATGGTCCTATGTGTGTAGAAGCCACTAGTATGACACTCATTTTCACAAAAAGGAAGAGTTTTTTTGAGAGATCATCCAGCAAGAGGTCAGAAGCAGAAAGCCCCGACTCACCTATCTTATCAGTCGGAGTCAAAGGAATTTATAGAAAGTGAGGAGAGAGATGTAACTTGTTGTAAGACGAGAAGCAGGAGTTGTGAGGTTGTTCTGCATAGGTGTAGATGGTCATTGTGTCTCTTTACAGGTGCAGGCTCTGTGGGTTGGGTCAAGTGCGTATTAAGTTATATCAGTTTATTTACTGAAGCGACTGGCTACTTCTACACATGTTCATTCTTAAAAAGCTAGTTCTAAACTGTCCTTAAGGGGATTCTGGAAAAACAAGTTTGGCACTGTGTTACTTGAGGACTATATGTCCAGATTTGCTCAGGCCTTAAAGATTTCACTTACCTCTTATATATGGCTCCAGTAATCCCCCAGGTAGGGAGCACAAGTACTATTAAATCAATAATACAGTCTTGCTGAACCCAAGGGCACAGCTTTCCTAGTTCTCTCCTGGTACTTAGAAACAACTTTTCTTCTTTATTAAATTGGCACTTGTAATTCCGGATACTTGGGCGATAAGGCAGAATGCTTAATCACACTAGTTCAAGGCCTGCCTCAAAATAAAAAAAGGAGTGGAGTGTGATGGTGCATGCCTATACCCTGTACTCTGGGAGGCTGAGGCAGAAGGATCTAAAGTCAGAGCCCAGCCTGGGCAACTTAGTGACCTAAGGAGACTTTGTTTTAAAAAAAACCCAAAGAACAGAGTTCAGTCTTCAGTACCAGAAATAAATATAAATTAATAAATTCACAATTAAGACAAAATGACTGAAGTTATGAGAAGGTGAAAGTGTTCTCAGCTTGCTAGAGACCCCACTTTCCCCTAGTAGTCCACCTCCTGGCCCCTGGCCCTTGGCCCCTGTCTATCCCCTCCACCATCCAGGGGCCTGCCCACTGCTCTGACAGTGGCCCATTCACCACCTGCCTTTTTCCTAACGATGTGCACTGGGTATGTGGTGACCACCACGTCCCACTGACCCCTGGGAAGTGGGTGGATGTCTAGGATAGGTAGGAAGTCAAGCCTCAGCCAGCACACAGCTGGCCCAAGCAAAGTAAAATTGCAATAAAATAAGGTTAGTAAGACCATGAGAGGATTTTAAGTAAGAGCAATTGGAGCAGAAGCCTGGCTGGATTTGGAGCAAAGGAGGCTGCCTTAGGGCCTTGTTTCTTTTTACCTCCCTTTTTTCCACGGAGAACTTTAGCTGAGCTCTGGCTATTCAGGAAAAAGATTGTCTTGCCTTCCCTGTCCCCCACCCATCTTCCCATGCTGCCCTTCAGCCCTGTTCAAGGGCCGAGCTCTAAGTAGACCAGACCCAAGCGCTGGTAACTGATAATGCAAGGCTCTGAGGTCTGCCTAGTACCAGCTCCAACCTCTTTTTATTCTCCTTCTTCGGCCAAAACCCTTGAAATTGGGTTGCATGGGAGCATGATTTTTTTTCTTGACATTTCATTACATCCAAAACCAGATTTCTCTCAAATTAAGCAGACAGATGTTAAACAAAGAGGTCAAAGTGATTTCTATTTAGTGGGAAATTGTAAGAATGAGCTCTTTGTTATACCTGGCATTGATCCCCTAAAATATTCTCAACCTTCCAAAGGTTAGGTGGGGACCTCTGAAAATGCCCTGTGACAGAAAAAGGAAGCATCTTTTTAGTTCCAGTTTCCTGCAGGTCACATAACATTGTCTCTTTTGCCTCTGTTGGGACAGCTATTTCATTTCTCCTTTAATCTGTTGAGTTGGTGGGTCACAATTGATTTTCACATGTTAAACTATACCTTGCTTTCTGGGATAAATGTATGTATTATACTTTGGGGGGAATTATGTATGGTATTCCAGGTTTAAGTGAAGTATCATTTTAATGTATTTGCTATACTATATTTAATTTGCTAACACTTGGTGGAGAATTTTTGCACCTGTGTTCATTAGTTAAAATGGCCTAGAACTGACAGTCACTCTGCAGACAGAGATCATCACAGAGATAAAGAGCAAACGAAGTCCAGGACTCTCAGCTTGTAACTTGTCAAAGCGTGATTTGTGTCTCTTCTGAGGCAGTCAGGTACAGGATTTAAGAGTGGTTTTTGCTAAAAACAATGACTCTGCACTTGGGCCTACAAATGCCCAATAGGTAACTAAAAGTAGACCAAGGGCCAGGAATATGGCTCAGTGGCAAAAGTGCCTTCCTGGCAGGTGCAAGGTCGTTAGTTTGATTCCCAGTATCAAAAAACAAAACAAAACAAAACAAAATAAAACAACAACAATAAAAGTTTCCCCAATCCCCCAAAGAAAACAAAACAAAACAACAAAATCCTAAATATATAAATAAATAAATGTAGACCAAATGTTGACCTGCATTATGTAAAATTCTGTGCCAAAACCTTCTCAGCTCTGCATGTAGTCATGTTAGTTATTTAGGGAGTGTTCATCTAGAAGCTGGCAAAACAATATTCATTAGTTCTAAGTTTACCTAGCTGTATTAGTCAGTCTCCTATTGCTGAACAAAATACCTGACAGTCAGCTGGGCTTGGTGGTGCAGGCCTGTAATTTCAGCTTTACTGGGAGGCTGAGGGAGGAGGATTTCAGGTTTGTGCCCAGTCTGGGCAAATCAGTTTCTTAGTGAGACACTATCTCAAAAATAAAAGTAAGAAAAGGGATGAAAGTGTAACTCAGTGGAAGTGAAGGCTCTGGGTTTGATCCCTACTAAACAAAGTTAGAAATAAACCTTGGCACTCATGACTCAAAGGAGGAGAGGATTATTTGGCTCACGGTTTCTGAAGATTCGCTCCATGGTTGGCTGGCTCCACAGCAGAGACCTCATGGCAGATGGGCCCGGTGGAGCAAAGCTGCTTACTTCTTAGTAGCAGGGAAATGGACCAGGGCAATGGTGCCAGGGACCATACAGAGGACCAAAGGCTGTGCCTCTATGAGGTGGTCACACCCAGAAGTGCGTTTTACGAATTTCCTAGGTGACTTCAAGCCAATCAAGTTGACAATTATCCTTAACCATCACACCAGCCCAACTCACTGTTGCCAACCCACAGAGGAGTCTTTTGCTCAGTTCTGATGTCTAAATCTGCACAGTGCAGCTCTGCTAGCAGGCCTGATGGTACTATATGACACTAGATGATGCTAGATGCCAACAGTTGGCACAGCTGGCTGCTGGTCACTGCTGCTGATCTATGTTGGCTACTTGTCTCTGGAGCTCTAAGAGGGGGGAAAAGCCCCTGTTGTTTATTATTCTTTCTTTTGAGAAAGATGACTCTGTCCACACTATTGAGGATAAAAATCTTAAGTAGGTTTATGGGGCTTTACTGGAGCACAAACTGTCTGAGAAGTACATCACAAGCAGGATTACAGGACCACCAAAGCCAGACTTTGGTTTAACAGGGCCTGCTCTGCCTCACAGGAAGATCCATACACTAGAGAGAGCCCTCATGGACCAACTAAGGTGTGTGGGAGTGCTGGTGCAGGCCCATGTTTGGCCCATGTGGGTGCAGGGCTCCTGGACAGTTTCGTCTGTCACAGTGGTGATTTAGTGAGAGGGTGGTGCTGAAACCAGGGAATCTTCTGGAAGTTTACCTGTATGTGTGTGTGTGTGTGTGTGTGTGTAAGAATGCTAACAATGGGCCCAGATCCCTCCTTGGTTGATTGTAGCTATACCAAGGTGCCCTCTCCCTCTTCCTTGAAAAGGGAGCAGCATTTTCTGAAGTGGGAGTGGGGCAGGGGCGCCATGCTGACAGTGGATCTGTGCTCATGTTGTAGTGGCCTAGAGGAGAGTGGCTGCTAGATCACCAGGGAGGACACTGAAGCAAGTCGTCCTGGTCCACTGGGAGCTGGGGACAAAGGGAAGCCAGGGGCCAAACCAGACCCTCTCCAGCAGGTACTAGGAAAAGGGCAATACCAGTTGCTTTGCAGTCTTATCATTACCCTTCAAGACTGAGAACACAAGGATAAGAGATTTACAGGGACAGCCAGCCGTGCTCAGAGTTCACCGCTGCCCTAAACTTATGGTCACCTCAGATTCTAGCAGAGCTGCACATGACTGACATGCCCTTTGATCTGTGAGGAATCTTCCCTCAGATCTGTTCCTCAATCCCAAGGATTCAACCTGAGCTACAAACCCAGGCCTCAGGCAATAATCAAATGGACCCTGGTCCACCTCAGCTGATCCTTAAAAGCTGACTCCTGCTTCTGCGTGCAGCTGCTGTTCATTGCTGGTCTCTGATGCTCTTCAGGGCAAAAAGGCCTTAGTATTTATTACCCTTTCTGAACCCCTCTATCAGTGCGTTACCTTTCCAGCTACTCAAGCGCACACTTGCCCTGTTTGTTCTTACTTTCCTCACCAGCTTGCTATTTGTCAGAACTGTGCTCCCCTTCATTTTACCTTAATTTTCAATTAAATTTTTAATTGAAAATTAAATTAAATTTTAATTTTCAATTAAAAGTTTTCCCTGAAAGTTTGTGCTTTACTTTTAATTTCTAGTATCATTAATGGAAGGACTTGTACTAGCCAGGGATAGGATGTTTCCCCTCATATTTTCTTGTAAATCAAGGTATGTTCTTTTTTTCCCTCAATACCCTGGAATATTTTGTGTAAGAATAGAATTATTTGTTCCTTGCATGTGTGTAAAGATTTGCTAGTGTTACTTGAACTTAATGTTTTCGTGTGTGTGTGTGTGTGTGTGTGTGTGTGTGTGACTGTGTGTGTACTGGTAATCGAACTCAGGAATTGTGCCTGCCAGGCAGGTACTGAGCTGCTGTGCTAGAGCCCCAGCTCAAGCTCAATGTTTTCCATTAGGAACTTTCAAATTATTGTTGGAAGGATGGTCTGTAATTGGGACCCCACATTCTGGAATCCTGTTATAACCCCACATTCTGAAATGGGCTGTCTACCTACTCTAAGAACATGGGTTCCCCCTTACCAAGATTCATCTGGCTACCACTGCTGCTGAGGGTCCATATTGCTGACAACAGAGACCAGTGAAGACTCCACAAGAGAGCACAATTCCTTGCAGAAACCCACAAAAAATATGGTGGCCTGCAGGAGCAAACACATATTTCGGATAGAAATGTGCCTTCCCTGCCTGCCAAGCTTCGGCTAATATCGCCATTCATAGACTTACAGAATGCCTTACTTATTGCCATAAAACATTAACTCCAGACAAGGAACTCATCTTAGCATAGCAATATATTCAAGGTCACAGGATTCACTGTTTTGACTGTGTGCTCCTCACTCAAAACCAGCTGGCTTTATAGATGATCTTCAGTAGGGAGATCTGAGAGGTGATGGGAACTTTAAGAGGTGTGGCCCGGTGGGAAGTCCATAGTTCACTGTGGAGGCTGCCCTCAGAAGGGATCGAGGCTGGTCTAATGGGATCCCCAAACCCTCTCTCGTGTTGTTACTTGAGCAAATCTGATCCTATACTATCTCTGTGGTTTCTTCTTTCATGATGTGATTTTTCCCTCTTGCATATGCTCCTGAGCTATGTCAATGCTAGCAGCACTGTGCCATGGAATCCCTAGAACTATTAGCTAACTAGACCCTTTTAAAAAATTTTTTTGTACTGGGGATCAAACTAATGACTGTGCGTTTGCAAAGCAGGCACTTATGCTGCTGAGCTAAATCCCTAGCCCTAAATAGACCTATTTTATTTATAAAGTTAGCCTGCCACAGGTAGTTTGTTATAGTAGGGCAAAATAGCCTAACACAAATACCTCAACAAAATGAGAATATTTACAATCAGGACAACAGAAAATGACCATACAGGGATTATCTGATTGTTGCAGTTGAGCATCTGTTTTATTTGGGCATGATTTGACTGCCTTCAGTGTGGGATTCTGAATCTTCAGCTGAGGGTTCTGCTGCTATGACTGTTTGCTTGGTTATCAGGTTGTATACGTACTCTGGTTTACAACTTGCTTCTATATCAAGCGAGGTTACAATTCACTATATACAGAGGCCACTTTAGACCAAATTTCATGTCTTGAGTACAAAGACTGGATTAGGCCAAAAATTCAACATTGCTTTGGTCACAGGTAGCTTCAAGTGATGCTGGGAACGTCAGTTTTAATTTCGGGTTGTCACGTGCTCCCATAAAATGTTTATTATTACAGAAAAAAGGAAACATAAATATGGAGAGACAATTAGCAGTTTATGCCATGAATAGAACATAACACCATGAAGGGATGCATTAGAAAATGCAACGAATCATAACAAAATCTATACCACTGTGCTCAGAAATGAATAAAATTTTGGGGAAAATAAGAATATAGAAGACAGGAGTGGGGTTATGGGAGAAAAATAGACAAGCAAAAATATATACTACCCTCTTCTTTAGACAGTCTCCTCTCATAAGCCTTAATAAAATTATAAATGTTTCTCCCTTTAGTTTTCTTCTGTTTTCTGTCTTTTTTGGAGGGATATTGGGGACTGAATGGAAGGAGTGCTCAGCCACATCCCCAGCTCTATATTTATTTTTAGGACCTGGAATTGAACTCAGGGCCTTGTATTTGCCAGGCAGGTGCTTGTGCCGCTGAGCTGTGTCCCCAGCCCCCTTTTTATTTATTTTTTATTTATTTAATTTTGTATAAGATCTTGCTAAATGGTTCAGGCTGGTGTCCCTCTGATTCCCCTTGGTCCTCCCAGCAGCAGGGTTTATAGATGTGCGCCAACATGTCTGGCCACCCCATCCCCGTTTAATAGTACTAGGCTCTTAGGGTTCACCTTTATACTTCTAAACAGACTTAATTTTCACAAAGAGATCTACCTGTTTAAAATCAGAAATGCTATAGTATGAGGCATTAAGACATTTTCCTATGTTCTTCTGCAGTCCTTTCCATGGGTATACAATTTCTATACTGCCACAACACGTGCTGTTTACATATTATTTGATTGCGTTATCCTCAACTTTGATTTAAATCTTAGGTCTTCATTAATTACAGTTAATTTTCATTGACTATTCTTCAGCAAACATTTCTATAATCACTACTTGGTTGGGTGAAGCTCATCCTCTAATAATTCCTCAGGAAGAGTTCATGAGCTTAAGATTCTGGGTTCTCATATACATGTATGTTGTGCAGAAAAGTGAAATTCATAACTTCCGGGCTTTTTCTAGTTGTATATCTACTCTTGTAAAATGGAACATTCTGCAAAGAAGGCCAATGCCAATCTCTCTCTCTCTCTCTCTCTCTCTCTCTCTCTTTTGTACCAAGAATTGAACTCTCAACCTTGGGTGCTTGCCAGGCAGGCACTGTGCCACTAAGCTGTATCTCTGGCTTTGTGCTCTTTTTCCCATGAAACACACAAACTGAACATGACCTAATTTTTTGTGCAGCTTCCAATGGAGTCTTGGTAGTTACAGTCCAACAAGTGTATTTGGTCATGTCCCAATACTGATGCTTCAGCATCAAATTCCACAACCACAATGAAGGCTATATGATATGTAAGTTTATGTATTCTTTTATTTAACATATATCTTATTGCACTATAATTTTTTTGAAAAAATTTTTATTTAAGGGAAAAAGACACAGAAAAGGAAAACGAAAAGCAGAAGAGACAAACAACAACAACAAACCCAATACAATAACAATGTAGGCTTTCAAAATATGATAGAAATTTAACAATGGTTGTTATATTGCATATTGTTATCTTCAAAAGGGTTACTTAGATTACCAGATATAGACATGCAAAATTGATCTAATCATATGAGTATTAACTGTTCTTTTCCAGGAACTAGTAGAATTAGTAGTATAATCATCTTCTACTTTATTATACTCTTTGAAGAAATCTAATGCAGTATCTATCTGTCTATATCTACTTATATCTGGATAGACAGACAAATATATCATATTACCTATTTTCTGTATGTATGTCTTTCTTACTAACCTTTTAAAAAAATCTATTTATTTCTGTTTACCTTCTTAGCTTTTACCATTTATATTTTTAGGCTTATTATTCTGCTTTCCCTTGTACCTATCATCCTTGTGCATCTTCTCAGCTAGTCTTTACTTCTGAAATTACTGTATGTTTTTATTCCTTTTTTGACTGAGTCTACATTTCATATTCTCTGTTTTTTAGGTCACAATGCACAAAGATTCCTTTATTTCTGATTTTTCATATTCTGTATTTGCGATTGCTTCATAGTACATTTAAATTTTCATGTTGAAACTTTCTTTTTTTTAAATTTTTATTTGAAAGAGAATAAAACAAAAGAGGGCAGTACAGAGCAGATCAGAACAGGACAACATAGGCAACACAGTACTTTACATTAAGACAACTGGACATCAACAGTAGCTAACACCATATCACTTACTCTGCTATAGTTGAGCATAGTTTCAAATACAATAATATCAAACATAACACAATAGTATAAAGCCATG
>PVJX010013355.1:0-23764 GCA_004027295.1 Dolichotis patagonum | reverse complement strand
AGGGGCTTTCTGAACCGAATAACAGAAAATGATCAATGGGTACTATAATATCTCGTTTTCGATAAAAAAAATTTTGTTTAAGCTATCACACATATTCAAATTCCAATAAGACACAACGTGATAGATAGAACCAGTGGTAGTAGAACAGAAGAAGCATGGTAGGACTTCTAAGAAGGATGATATTAAATCAGCAATAGCTGTCGTAATGTTTTGTTTTCTTCAAAACAGCTGTTCATATCCTCACGCATGATATAGTCAAACAAAACAGGATAAAACCATTCCAACTGATGATTGAAAACTTTGAAAGACTTCAAAGCTATGAGATGGGGACTCATGCTTACCATAAAGTCTTATATACTCTTATCAAATCTCATACTAGGGAGACTATATGGTATTTACCCTTGTGAGTTTGGTTTATTTCGCTTAAGAGAATGGTCTCAAATCATGTCCATTTATTTATAAATATCTCGATGTGATCATTCTTTACAGCTGAGTAGTACTCCATTGTATAAAAATGCCACAACTTTTTAATAAACTTTCTATGGTAACATTCTTTTGCTTCATAGACATTAAATTTCTGGTAAGCTTTATTCTTTTTGCTAATATATTATATAGTATATTAAATAAATGACAGTAATTGATCTTCAGAGAAAGGAGTATCATAGTGCTTATCTACTTAGAAAAGCTGCCTTTCAAGATAACTGAATAGTGAATTTTTTTAGCTAAAAGATACATAAATTTTTGAACCAGACTATCATAGGTATAGTCATAAACACAAAACTGAAGGTAATTAAAAGTATTTCATTTTTCTAATATTCCAATTTCCACTTTCTAATATTCTAATTTCCAATATTTCATTTTTCTAATAGAAATGTTTTCTTTTTCTGAAAAAGTTTATGGCAGAGAAAAGGCACCCCATGTTCTGCTGAAGTGGCTCCTGCTGTCACAATGTGCTGAAGACAGTCCACATGAGTCCCCAAGAACTGACTGAATTTTCAGCAATGCTGTGAGGCTTTTGATGTCACTGAGTTTAGCATGAAAGTGACCTCAGTAAGAGTATTTGCTTTAAAATCAGCACTCAGGTTAATGGGTCAATTCATAATTATTTTTTGTTAAATTTAAAGAGCCACATATTCTTGAAGTCTTCATAAAAAATGAATGTGGCACAGCTATATGTTTTGTTGTTTTACTAGATATTCTAGTTTGTGTATGGATGTCCCCCCCAAAGCCTCATGCAGTCATGGAGGCGGAGGAGGCATTTTGGAGGTAGCTGAGTCTAGAGTTTGTGATTAGTTCATTGTCTAGTGCTGGGATTGGCAGTGTGAATGCTACACTGGCCCTAGGGTGGGTAACCTGCATACAATATAAGGGAGGAAAAGAGTCTTGCTTCCTTCTGTTTTGCTCTTGTTGCTTTTGCTGTCTTCTGCTGGTCATGAGCTGTTGTCCTTTTGCCATGTGTCACTCTTCATTGGAGCCAGCTGATTACAGATAGAAACCTCCACAAACTGTGAGCTAAATAAAATTTTCCTTTCTTAATTTTGAGTGTCAGATATTCTGTTCCAGCAATGAGAGAAAAGGAACTAAGACACCAAGTTCCAACAAAGAAGAAAATATCAACAATTCCTTTTTGGCTCAGCAAGACAATTTACTACACTTTTAAGAGTGGAATTTCCATACAAAGGAGAGCAAGGTAAACACGTGTTAATGGAGCCAATCAGAATTAGATTTTTTAGAAGTTCTTTTCACATATATAAGCAACAACTCTGATCTCTTAAAAGGCTTTGTTCTTAGAAATAATACTTATTTAATACAGAAGTCATTCTGAAACTATAGGATGAGGGGAATATTTTATCATTCATACCCAAGCATTCAGAATATAGAGATGTTTCCTAGCCCTGGAAGCCAGGCAGAGCAGAAGACTATAGAAAATGACTGGGTTATCTGTGCAAAGATTGATTCCAAACACAATGTTTCTTTCTGACCTAAAAATCGACGGGCAGTGTTTACCACAATATGATCACCAAAAATGGGTGCACTGTTGACCTGAGACACTGTTCTCTTCTGCATTACTTTTAGAAACCAATCTTTACACATGTTCACTTCATTTGCTTTGCTGACAAGCAGCAATATCTTCGAAGGAAAAGCTATTCCTTAAGAAAAACTGGCACTTTCTCACTACACAGCTCACCAATACTGCCATGCAACCAATTTCACATTCATGATTACACGAAAACTGAATACCCTCCAAGTGGCCTGGAGCACCTTGAGCCCATCTAGGCTCTTGAAACATGAAGATGGAACCAAGGCAGATATTAGGTGGAGGATTTTCTTGGACCTCCTCCTTTAATTTTTTCATGGTCATGATTATCTTTCCTTTATGCTGTGAGCACAGCTCCATCGACAGAGATTTGGGGATATATTGCAAATGTCCTGGTGATACTAGGCATGAAAAGAATAGAAAAGATTTGAAAACTGTGGTTGTACTAGTTTTGTGAATTACACATTACCTTTAAAACAAAGAATAAAACCCCCATAATAAAGTACAATTTAAGAGATATTCCCTTGGTGCATTGCTCTTGAACCTGTGTCATAGAAATAGGGTGAATTGAGTGATGTTGTCTGTTATTCTATGGAGAGGAAGTGTGCCAAATACTGAGCCTGAGGAATTGAACATTATGTAAGCAACGACTCTTGTATGTCAGATTCTTGTTGTGAAATGTTTAAAAACATTTCTGACAAGCGAAAGACTAGAAAGATCTCAAGTAAATAAACTATTAGATTAAAAATGGGCCGACGGCAGTCCTAATATATTAATTACCTTGTCTTGATACATGGTTAGATGTATGTAAGACATTTTTATACTACATTATACTGCCACTTTTCACATTTAATATGTTCAACATGTGAATTGAAGAAGGGCATTTCCCTCATCCAAAAATCTGGATTTTCTTTTTCAAAGTACAAACACCTACAAGAAAATCCTAGCTAAAAATTTTTAGGCAGGGGAGAGAAGGTTACTTAGCATTATCCATGGTCTTGAATTATTACTATTTTTTGCTACCTCTGGGACACTGGTGGCTTTCCATCACTAGCTTCTTCCAAGAGGAATTCTCAAAATTTCTCTGAAGTTTTGTCTTAAAAGATCAGTATTTTTTTTTTTTTTTTACAGATGCAATTCCTCCATCCTTAAAAAGCTGACAGGAGGTGGTCAGTTATTCCACTGTTCCAATCTAAAGGTTTGCCTACAGTTGTGCTAGATCATTAGTTTCCAAGCCCAGCAAAGCATCAGACTCCTTCATAAAAGTTGCTCAAATGCATGTTTAGGTTTCAGCCCTGACACGTTCATGTTTGTAAGTACTTAGTGGAGGCCAGCAGATGTGAGTATCATCTTTCATGGTATTTTTATTTGTGATACAGGGTACTGAATCCAGATTCTTGGACACAGTAGGCAAGCACCCTGCCACTGAACCAACCCTGCTGTGGTGTTTCTGACAAGAAGACAGATTTCTGAAATCACCAAGCTAGATGATTTCTAAGGGCTCTTAAAACTCATCCCCAAGAGGTTGTGCTACTGTCATTCACACATGTGGAGTTTTAGGACATAACATTATATGAATTTATTTTCAAAAAATTATTAAATCATCAGCTTTTTACTTAATATATTAAATGGCAGTCAGTACCTGGAAATAAATTTTGTTGGAGATTGGCTTTCTGTTCTAGACCTTTTCTAGAATGTATCAGTCTGCAGTATGGAAGACTGTTGGATAGACTCAGCTGAGATTCAAAAGCTTCAGCCAAATCTGAAAGAAGAAAACATCTTAAGTGATTCCATCCCTCACCACTTGTACAGGCCATACAAGGTGTTTTCTAAATTTCATTTAATCTGGTATAATTCAGGCCAGTGGGTGCAACACTGCATCATTTTTACACTCATTGTCAGACTTTCCAAAGCTCCCAGAAGAGCCCTCATTTTCAATCTTGAATGGTATTTCCCCCATTCAGTATAGTGTTTCTTCTACGTTTGAATATCTCTTTGCTTAGCCTGTAGGGGAACTAAAAATACTATCTTTTAAAATTCTCTAATCATGTGTTTTCTAGCTTTGCACCTTCATTAATCCCAACAGAAAGGAATCACACCCAATGGCTGTTATCTCCCACAGTTCTCTCATGTTAATCTGAGGTACAAGACAATCATTACTATGAAACTCCAGAAAATTCTAATTAGGTAACTTTACAAAACACATCCTTGAATGAGGACTCCATTTCTAAAGTTTTTCTTTATGTCTTTGGTGGGAAATCATCATTCAGATTATATGTGATTTTGTCTTTTCCTCCCCTAATGAAATTCTCCCACATATGAAAAGTATGGAGATTGAAAAAGCCCATTTCAGCTCAAATGTTACAGAAAACAAAAGAAGACAGGGAGGTGCCCAAGAGGTAGGAGGAACAGGAAAGGAGCTCTCTCCCTCTTACCTGCATCTGTGCCCATCATCATTGCTAGCCATTCCTCAGTTGTCAGGCGTTGGATGGTCTTCTTCCCATTCACCACCCATGAAATAGGAGCTTCTGAAAACACTGCACCGCCAAATGGCTCAACTTTGACCACAATGAGATAACCATATAAGTTTTCCTTTTTAAACACATCTATAAATTTGGTCTCATAGGACAGTTGTGTATCAGTGGAACCAAAATGGTAGACAGGCAACTTGGAAATTTCTTCTGCTATCACTCTTTGCAAAGGGTTACAGTCAATATTTTCTTTTGCACATCCCCGGACTTCCTTACTCTTATTATCCACTCCAGTAAAAAGATAGCCTCCTCCAGTGTTTGCAAATGCAGAGATGTACTGTGCAATTATTCTTTTTGTATATTCTTGAATGTGTTCTGTGGAGAACTGTTTAAACTCTACATATGCAGATTCAGGAAAAGGTAGGATGTGACCATATTCAATCTTGTTGCTTTGGAAAACTTGAAAAGCAGGATTTGTTTCAGAGATGTTCTGATTTTCATTCCTGAGAGTATGCTTTGCATTCCTTTTGCGGATCTTCAGGAAATCCAATGCCTCTCTTGAAGGCATGAGAATATTAGAGGTGCCAGATCTCCGGTACAGGGAAGAGCTCAGGCTGCAAATGGGGGGCTTAGTGGAATTGTCTTCAGGGAAAGGGCCACTGCTCCAAGACTTAACACAAATATAGAAGCACTTCCCTTGCTGCTGGGTCTCAAAGAAAGCCTGAAGATCTGAAGACTGAATCAGCTCTCTCAAAGCCTGCTCCAAGTCCAGTCCCATCTCCACAGGATGGTCATCTTCATTTGCCATTTCCATCCTAATCACACCTCCTCCTGAGTTTAACAAAGCACATACAGCCTGCAAAGCTCTCTCCTTCTCTTTATCTCTCTGAGTTTTTTGCAGTTTTTTTCTGTTTTCTTCACCAAGATTCACTTTTCCTACATTGATGACCAAGTTTGGCTGAGATGGTTCCACCAGGAGGGAGCAGTCATTTGTTTGCATGTTGATGCCACAGCTGAAACTATTGGAACATCTGTTTCATTTTTACTGTAAAATTAATTGTTCTACACATTCAGATCATTTTTCTATTTAATAGAAAATATTTAATCTGTGTCTAATGTGTTTTTAGATAAAGTAGTAAAGGAACGTGTAAGACAGCTTAGGTGGTAAATGGAAAGTGTTATGAAATTTAGTCAAATTGAAGTAATTGGAGAGTTTAAGAAATGGCATTCAGAACACAAGGGATTGAGCATCAAAATGCAATATTATTCTACTAGTCTAGATATTTATTATTTCTAACCCTATTTGCTTTCTTCCTTGAGACAGATCTCCGGTACAGGGAAGAGCTCAGGCTGCAAATGGGGGGCTTAGTGGAATTGTCTTCAGGGAAAGGGCCACTGCTCCAAGACTTAACACAAATATAGAAGCACTTCCCTTGCTGCTGGGTCTCAAAGAAAGCCTGAAGATCTGAAGACTGAATCAGCTCTCTCAAAGCCTGCTCCAAGTCCAGTGTTATGGTTTATGTTCAGATGACTCCCTCCCCACCAAGCCTTATGCAATCATGGACTCAGCCAAATCTAGTGTTTATGATTGGTTTGTTGTCTAGTGCTCAGACTGGTGTTAGGAGTGTTACAGCCACCCAGGACTGAAGTCAGTACACAATGTAATGGCGGGAAGAAGGAGTGTCTTTCTTGTTTGCCACTGGCCATGAACTGCTACCCCCAGCCATGTCATTTTGCCTTGGAGCCAACTGAGTATGGGCTGAAACCTCCAACCTGTAAGAAATAAACCTTCCCTTCCCTAACTTTGAGCATCAAGTATTTTGTCTCAACAATGAGACAGAAAACTAACTAAGACACAGGGTCTCTCCAAGTTACCCAGGCTGGCTTTTTTTTTAATCAGGATTTTTCTACCCCAGTTTCCTGAAACTTGGGATTCCAGATGTGCACTGCCACACCTAAAAAATTTCTTACCGGTAAGGTAGGGTATATTTAAAGAAATATCTGCCTTCCTGTGTTTCTGTGGCACTACTCACAATTGCCAAGTTATAAAACTAGCTTAGGTGCGCATCAAGTGATGAATGAACAACAACAACAACAACAACAACAACAACAACAGAGTAAGTTTTGTATACACAATGGACTATCATTCAGTCTAGAGTAATAATGTCATTTTCAGGAACATTGTTAAACTCCTATGTAGAAACTTAAAAAGACAAAAGGTCATCTGAAAGTAGCAGAGGGACAGTCTTGAAAGAAGAAAGTGGAAGGGTTGGGGAAGATAAAGAAGAGGGAAATAGCAGGTAGTAAGAAGGGTGGACATGATCAAGGAACAACATATGCATGTATGGAAATGTAAAAGTGAATCCCATTAATGTACACAACTTAATATGCACTAATAAATAATTTTCAAAACATAAGGTGTGTCTACCTTAAAATGTTTGTCAGTGTGAGGAGTAAACAAAGTCATTCATGACCAGCATTTAGTACTATGTTTTGGTCCACGAATGTTCAGTAAAGCTATGTTAATTATCCTTATGTCACAGTGGGTCAAGGAATGAGTGGGGATACAGAAGTAGCATTATCAAGTGGAGATAACATGCTTATTATGCAAAGTTATGAAAAAGGAATGGTACAAGAAAGGGACCTGGAAGAAAAGAAGAAGTTGAAGATTGTTTTATCTTTGAAAGTAGAAAAGGCTTAAAAATATTTAATATGGATGGGAAGGCACCAGCAGGGAAGTGAAAATTTAAAGATGTAAGGAAGGTGGGATAGATAAGGGAAATAATGAAGGCCCTGAAGAGACAGGCAGGGGAAAGAATGTGATCTAGAACCCAAAAGAAAGCCAGGAGGAGAAAGAGGAAACATTTGGCCTTGGTAACAGTAGGTTTATAATGTGGGTGGTAGGAAGCTGAGAGAGTGCTCTTTAGATGCCAGATGGTAGAGATTCAGAGGATGGGGCAAGGTAAGAAGCTTAAAGGTTACAAGATCTGAACAAAGGAACTGACACAAGTACAGTACTTATCAAGTTGTTTGTGATATATTCCTTTTGACTTTTGGTACTTTAAAGGTAAATATTGTCTCTTAGTTTCACACACTCTAATATCCAAGCAGTATGAGCTGACGCTTTCATTGGTAACTATATCCAAAAGAGTACCCCTGCCCAAACTTTGTAGATGTTTCAGTCAATAAAAATCTCAGTGCACTTTATAATTTCTCTTCAGTGTAAAGGAAAATTGAAGTAAGCACCTGTTGCATATTCTTTGTACTTCAGAGATAAGAGTTCCACACACATTTGAAAACTTAAATAAAATTGAACAAAGCAAACAAGAAATTGAGAATTCAGGGGAAAACATCGGGGCACTACTGAAAAACTTTAAAAATGAAATCACTTGTTATTGATGAGTTACAGGATAAATTTCTTAAACCTTTAAATGTGTTCAGTGTTTCTACCAGTACAGTAGAACAGCACGACCTGATGTTTCTGTCCACCAAGATCAGTCCTGAAGCACCTGCTGGGCTGAAAAATACACAGAGGGGCCACAGAATTCAGGGACCTGTATTCATACTCTCTAGATTCAATTTCCTGCTCTGCCATTTTGTAGCCATGTGGTTTTTGGGCTCTCTACCATAGAAAAAGTAACGGTAATAAGATATACTCATAAAATTGTTGCGAGAAGTAAATAAGATAACATTTGCAAAGCCTTTGAAATGCCCCTTGACACCATGTACGTCTATAGCAGAGTTTGATAGATAAATGTAAGAAGAATGGCCTAGAATCCAGGAAACCATTGAGGATATTGCAGAGAGGCTAGTTGACAAGATCCAGTGGAGGGCGAGAGACTTGTTAAGCAACCAGCACTCCCTCAGAGCAACTAGTGAGCCTCTCCTTCCTTCCATTGCTGTGAAAAATACTAGCAACAGTTACAGACAGCTGAGTTAGATAGAAATATTATAGGCAGTCAGATAAGGCTGGACCCTCAAGGGAGCCGGTGATGAAGACCAGATAACTTGCAAGTGTGGGGGAGACAGACACCTCCTGTTGTGGGCCAGACCACAAGACAAAAGATCAAACAAATGCACTCACATCCTAAGGATTGATATGCTAACTGGGTCTCTAGCATCTTGAGGAAGCCAGGAGTCACTAACTCAACCCCTTATAGCCAAAGAACCTGTTCTATATTCATGCCTGCTTGCTACTTGACTGGCTTCCTCAATTGTCCCTGATTTAATCAATTTTACTTGAGTATTTATACTCATAATCTTATTGGTTGGCCATTGTTCTATCCCACCTCATGCTTACCTTGTGAGTTTCCATTTTCCTCACCTTGGACCTGTCTCATCTTGTGGTTGTGCTGTATAAAATCCCTAGAAAAGGTGAGGGCCCTTGGCAACCCTCTCAGGACCCCATGTGTCTCTCTCAGACAGAAGTTTTCTTTCTATCAATAAATATATTCTGCTCTTAACCTCTGTTGTTCCTAAAATTCATTCTATGATTTTAGAGAACACGAACTCATACCAGACATCTAGTAGGTTGGGAGTTTCATTCTGCTATATCAAGGTGCCTCGGAGGTGTAATCAGGAGAGCAGAAGTTCTCTGGGTGACGCAGTGCTCTGAGGAAATAGGTGGAGACTGATGAGCCCTGAATAGACATTGAACACAGGGGAAAGTGGGGGTGTGACAGAAGTGCTGTCTCAGGAAATTGAAAGCAAACTGCTCTTTCCCCTTCTGCAATAGCATACTTGTAGTTTACAGATCTTGTAAGGTAAGAGACTTTTTCCCTTCCTTTCTCCCCTCTTTCTACATTACGAACTTTGACAGGGAATTCACAATTCTAATTCTGCTTTTTGGCTCCCAGGAAAGTGACTTACCCTGGTCATATGTACAGAATTTGATTCTCATTTCTACAGTTTCAAAAACCTTGGGTCATAGGGGCTCTCCTGAGATCTGTCCATAGGGGACTTAGTCATGCAGGTCTCTTGTTCTGCTTGGCAGGAACCTGCGCTCCCTACCCAGGCTCTTTCTGCCTGCCCTGCTATAGCAGATGCCCACCTCGGCTCAGGTCCCAAGTGAGACCTCTTCTTTTTTATCTGAACTGGCCTGGCATCCCATCCAGTCCTCAGTCTTCCCTTTAGGGAATTTGTTACCAAGGCAGCTGAGCCTCCCAGGAAAAAAGGTGCACACAGATGTCTCCCTTATTGAGGCTGCCCAAGTTGCTGATTCCCCAGCTGGGTTTGCAGGGTGCAGGAGCTCTGGGAAATGGGGAGCAAAGAAGCCGGACCATCTCTTACCCTTTCAAGATCCAATGTGCTGGGTTCCTGTTGCTTCAGGTTTGCTGGAGGCCTCACTATTCAGGGTTTTATATCTTTTACATCAATGGGTGACCCCACCTGACACCTTGCAGAGACAAATGAGCAGTAGGAAAATTGACCAGAAAGCGTCATCAAGTGTCAAAATTGATTTGCTTCCTGCTGTCTCACACCACTCTTTTACTCACCGCTTCCCCGTTCCTTCCTCTTCTCTCCCTGGCTTCTAGATTACAGTAAGACAAAACATAAGAGCACGCAGAAGGAGAAAAGATCCCCGGCAGCACAGGAGCTCCTTTGCTCCAGATTGGGCCAGGTCATCCCTTCCTGCTCCTCTCCCTGCCTTCTGCCCCAACGCAACCCCAGCACTGTCCTACTCCCAACCCCGGAGTGGCTGGCCCCGCTCTGACCCTAAGTTTTATCCTTCCGTCTGTTAGGATTCCCTCCCCTACCCCTTGGTGGGCCTTGGGGACTGGGGAGGGTTCCAGGCTTGGAGCCCCACTCTTACTTCCTCCCAACGCTACAGGTGCTCGAACGGGCCTATCCTTCCGCTGGTGCCGACAGCCTATGCAGCCCAAGAAGGCACCACAGAACCCACTGTAGTAGCCTGGGAGGTGGCTGCTGAGCGGGCCTGTCATGGTAACTGAAAGACTGCTGGCATTAGAGAAAAGGAAACTGCTGGGTAGTTTTCTGCCCTGCTGCTTACCATTAGCACAGGGCTGGGTTTCTTTTATTTAGATGACCTCAACCCTGTTTTGCTTTAGCTCCCTCCCCATCCTTGGGGGAGAGAATGCTCTCAGTGGGCCAGGATCCTCGGTGGGCGGGCCCTGGAGGATGTCCTGATGTCTCTGCTGGGCAGCACTGTTGTCCCTGCCCAGCACTGCAGGCACTGCCCTGTTCTATCTGGTGTCAGTGGGAGTGTAGACTGGTACAAGCACTGTGGAAGTCAGTGTGGAGATTCCTGAAAAAACTAAGATTGGAGGTCCTATTCAATCCAGCTAGTCTACTTCTGGATATTTTCCCAGAAGAATTGAAAACATCATACCACAGTGATATATGTGCACCCAGGTTTATAGCAGCACAATTTTTCATAGCCAGATCTTGGAAACAACCTAAGTGCCCATCTACTGAGGAATGAATAAAAAAAGATGTGGTATTTTTATACAACAGAATACTACTCAGCCATAAAGAATGATAAACTTAAGGTTTTATAGGTAAATGGATGCAGCTAGAAACTATATTCATAAGTGAAATAAATCAGGCTTGCATGTATAAACACTGTATTGTCTTGCTAGTGTGAGGAACTGAAAGAGTAAAAAGTTGCCATAGATATAATAATAGGGTAATTCCCAGGGCCCTGCAAGTGGAATTTCTCATAGGCTCCCAGGAGATGTAATATAATAAGGGAAACAACAAATTCCTAGAGGAAAAACTTCAGTCTTGGAGACTTTGGCTAGGGTTCATCCTAAGGTCACTGTCAGTGCTAATGCTTCTAGTCAGGCCTTGTCTCAGGAGATCACATATCATACGCCCAGCAAAGGTTTGCCAGGTGTTACTGTTCATGTTTCAATGTCCCCTCAAAGCCTCATGCAGTCATGGAGGGGCAGGCCTTTTGAAGGTGGCTGAATCTAGTGTCTGTGATTGGTTCATTGTCCAGTGCTAGGATCGGTGGTGTGAGTGCTGCACTTGCCCTGGGGTGGAGCCTGCATACAATATAAGGGAGGGAAAGAGGAGTGCTCCCCTCTTTGCCCCTTTTGCGCTGGTCACTTCTGGTATCTGCCACAGCCACCATGAATGATTGACCCTGAGCCAGACTACCCTGCCTTGTAGCCAGCTGAGTATGGACTGAAATCTCCAAAATGGAAAGCTAAATAAACCTTTCCTTTCTTCATATTGAATGTCAGGTGTTTTGTCTCAGCAAGGAGAGAAAAGTAACTAAGACACAGCCCCCTGGGTGGGTCTTCCCTCTTTAGTATGCCCATTATCCACCTGAACCATATTAAGCCAATCAGTGGGCTAATTCAGCATCACAGATGCATGATAAGTGTCATACACTTATGACCTGGCCACCTCACAAAAGCCTCACCTATTGCAATCTCAAGCAGAAACACCAAAGTGACCCAGGATTTGGAGGCAGATTTATTTACATCAATGGGTACTGATTGGGATCATTACCAAAATATCAGGCCCTGATCTCTGGTGGGATAGGGCTTATATGGAATAAACAAGCAGGCAGTACAGAGGCAAAATTGCTTGTCGACTGGGGATTGGTTTATTCAATGTGCATCATAGTGACCAGCTATGCATCACAGTGACCAGCTGTTTCTAAAAGACAGAAGCAACCAGAACAGAAACAGAAACTATTACCTGGGCAACTAAGAAACTGAAGTATACTGGCTGCGGGGACATTTTCTGTTACACTGTGAGCACATGAGGCATTAGGGGTGAACTAGATATAAACCAAAACAGTGCATCTAATCACTTTTATTACCTATGTCTCATACGTTTTGATATATATTATGTTTTTATTTTCTCTTTTTAAAAGTTTTAAAAAATTTTCCTTGAGTCTTCCTCTTTGATCTATGGATTATTTAGAAGTATGTCTTTAGTTTCTAAGCATCTGGGGATTTTCCTGATGTCTTTTATCTGTTGATAGTTTGATTTCTTTTTTGTCATGAAATACAGTACATAGTTTCAATTCTTTAAAATTTGTGGTAGTTTATTTATGGCCCAAGTGATAGTACACACTGTCATATGTTCTCTATGTGCTCTGAAAAATAATATGTATTCTACTGTTGTTGGATGGTGCATTCTCAAAGTGTCAATTAGACCTTGTCCACTGATAGTGTGGAATTCCTCTCTATGCTTACAGATAGTTGGTCTATTGGTTTGAATAAGTATTGACAGAGAGATGTTGAAGTTTACAACTGTAATTGTGGAGTTATCTTTCACTACTTACACTTCTTTTGCATCACATGTTTTGCATCTTGCCTGTGTGATTCACATTCATTTAGGTTATCTTCTTTTTAGGCTAGAGTCTAGGCTCCAATTCTGAATGCCATAATCCAGAAAGATCAAGTTGCCTAAAATTTAATATCTCAAAAGATTAAAATCCTGATCATAGAATCCTGGGGAAAAAGATGAGTTCCTTAAAAGCTCTATTATTTACATGTTTCAAAAATGATTGATTTGAGAAATATAAAAATATACACATGTCAATGTCCATTTTACATTTTTTATTTTAAGGAGAATAAAACATAAACAATAAAACAAAACAAAACAAAACAATGACATTTCAAAAACAAGACAGCAAAAAAAAAAAAACAAGACAGCAGAAATCAACAGTACTTACTATATTGCACATTGTCATCCTTTAAATAGGTGCTCTTATTACCAGACATAAGCATGCAAAGTTTATCAAACAATATCAGCTCTAAGTTGTTTCTTTACTTCAGTTGCTAACATTTCAGAACTTTCAGGTATGTGAATTCTAATTTATTTTGTGTCTATGTCTCCTGCACTTGTTCTTGGTGGGCTGAAGGTCTGAGATTGCCCCTTGTTCCTTTGTCTTGACATTTTCTTGTGTTCTTCGAAACCAGGCATTTCTGAGACGCAAGTGCTTCCTGCACTGACTTCCTGTCCCATGTTGCAGAGAACTGGGCTGGGCACCTGGGTTCCTCCAGTTTGATGTTCATCAGGGGGTGGAGAGTGTGGGCTGGCAGCTCACTGATGCTCCCCTGATTGTGGTGGGGCCTCAGAGTGTTGCCTCCTCTCCTCTCCTCCTGGCCCACTGCAGCGGGCTCACTGAGGGGCATGGCTTCTTCTCCTCCCTGCTCTGTACCCTACATCATTATTCTGAATGTGGTCTATAATAGTTTTCAACTCAGATGCAAACTCATTACTCAGCTGAAGGCAATAAAGGGCCTGCAGGAATTTTGTTACTGTTTCAGTGGTTGTACTATAGTATGATTTAGGGCAAGGTACTTCAAAGTCAGAATCATAAAGCAATGTTGCTTTGCCTTCAAAACTCAAGAAGAAGCTCTTCCTCCTGATAAATATTTTCTCGGTGTAACCACCATGTAATACCAGCTTCTCTTTTAAAGTTTGGATAGTTAGTTTACAATAGCCTTGTAACTTATTTACATTCCCAGGCATGGTACAGTAGTCTTCTGTCTTCTCTTTTACCCTGATGAAGGCGTACAGGACTGGTGGGCTGTTCATAGGAATCAGAAGTGCATCACAGATGGCATCTTCATTCTTTTGCAAGCCCAGGTCCAAAGACCAACTCTCAGAGAAGATCAGGATACATTTTCTGAAAAGTTCCACCTCAGCATGTATTGACTGTCCAAGACCTTCATGTTGCAAGAATAGGTCTTTGTAGATGGTTTTTGTAGTATATATCATGTTTCTTGATGGTGCTAGACATAAAAAATGACAATAAACTACAAAAATATAAAACATCAAGGAAGTCCGTGTAAGCGATGACAAAGTAGTTTATATAGTGTCAGCCAGCCCACTGGAGTGGTGGGGGGGGGACTATCAAGGCTGTACAAAATATGTCAAGCAATAATTTAAAGACCTGGACAGAAACTAACACCATTAATAGTTTAAAAGGGAAAACCTTTGTTTAAAGAGGAAGCTCAGGGCCCCACATTTGCTTTGGAATTTTCTATTTATTTATTTATTTATTTATTTATTGGTACTGGGGATTGAACTCATGACCATGTGCTTGCAAGGCAGGCACTTATGCCACTGAGCTAAATCCCCGGCCCTTGCTTTGGAATTTTCCCCAAGTATATTTTACATGTCATGGCAAGGGTCCATAGAGCCAAGAGGTATATAAAGAGAAGCTGGACAAAATTAATAATCATGGCCATGCATAACACAAAAAGATACTGTGTTGTACCCATTTGACTGGATAGAAAGTCAATGAGGAGGAAGAGAAGCAGATTTGATAGAGGTCTGATAATTGCAGGAAATATAAAATTCCTACTGTATGGCTGATGGGAGTGAAATGAGCTATCTAAATTGTGGGAAAATGTCAGTATCAACTGACCTGAACATTCACACCACCTGAATTAGCAATTTTATTCCTAATTCCTAAGCATGCTCTCAAGAGCAGCTCTTGCACATATGCATCAGAAGGCTAACTAAGAATATTTGACATCACATTATTCATATAACAGTGTTATGGTTTGTATTTAGATGTCCCCCCAAAGCCTCAGGCACTCATAAGTGGGGACTTTTGGAGGTGACTGCACCTAGAGCGTATGATACTAAGGTTGAGAATGCATTATAAGTATATTAGTTCACTGATTGGTTTAGCATAGCTCAGGGTGTGGATAATGGGAAAGACCACACTGGGTGTGGGCAGCACCACACAACAGGCTTGCAGCCTGGATGGGATAAAAGGGAAATAGAGGCTTTGGTGCTGCTTCTTCCTGCCTGCCTTGCTGTGGATGTTTCTCCATTGCCATGTCCCTGTGTAGTGCTGTCCTGCCTTGGAGCCATTGGACTACAGATTGAAACTTCTACAAACTGTGAGCCGAAATAAATCTTCCCTCCCTTATTTTGCATAATGGGTATTTTGTCTCAGCAATGAGAAAACTATGACAAACAGATAATATGAAATAATTCAGCTTTCCATCATCATCAACAACAGTAACAGACTATTGAGAGATCCTTAGGACTGATGGCATTTCCTCAGTACCTGAACATAGCCACACCTAAAGCTAGCGCTCAATTTCCACTTTATGGCATATGTAGCACACCTTATATTTTGTTTATACTGAACTGAGTTGGGTTGCTTTTGCTTTCAAGTTATGTATCTACTGTTACACCTAGAAATTTTAATCAAATTCCACAGAATTAGGATTAGAATTTGACAGAGTCAATGACTAGAGACACCAAAGTGTTCCCACAAACACAAAAATGTGTGGTCTGGTAGCACGTAGCAAGACAGACCTGAGTTGAAGCAAGGAGGCTTGAACATGGTCAAAACAACAACCTGAAGAAGTGAGAATTAAACTACCTGGAGGCTACCATCTCTGATGCAGACTTCTCAAATTCTTAAAAACTGACAAACTCTAGGATATAATTCAGGATAACTCAATTGATTGACTGGTTAGTTTTTCTGATAGCCTGGAAAAATCTTAGAAAATGAAGATCACATATTTAGTGTAGCACAAGGAAGATGTCAACTAACTAGCACATAGCATATTAAAATTGTACATAGAGCTGGCCCTGTTTTCCCCAAGAAATGTGGTTTGATATTATAATTAGATTCCCAGATCAGATAGAAATTGTAGAATTAAATCTTGTTGTTACTATCACTCTAAATTTGCAATGAAATAATGCTAAAATTATATTTATAGTAATATGTGAGTAAATAATAATATATGAGTAAACAAGTTCTTACTGGTAAACAAGTTCTTACTAAAACCAGTTAAAATTAGAAGATATGATGGCTAGTGAAGAAAAGTGAAATTCTGTGCAGAGTCTGAGGAAGAAGTTTGCATTTCAGAGATCTCATAAGTTGGTACTTCTAGTCTCATTTCATGTGAAGCTTTTCTTCACCAAAGCTAGGTAAAATACTAGGATTACTCTTTTCTTACGAGTAAAATTTAGGGGTACATTTTGTATCACAAATGTAAGAAGAAGATGGAGTAGTTTTAAGGGAAAAGGGTCAATGAGAAGGAGGTAAGGAAGGATGAAGGAACAAATAAAAGATGCTGATGTTTCTGAAATAGTCAATGCTAAAATTGAGCTCAGGATGAAAGAAGAAGGAAGATGAGGCAGCGGAGGAAGAGAGGGAGAGGGAGAGGCATGGAAGAAGAAAAAGAAGAGGAAGAAGGCTTGAACAGTCTTTACCAAAGGACAAAGAGGACAAAGATGTTAGGGAAGAATATGTAGGGTTAAGCGGATCTTTTTACTAGGGAGGAAGCTTTTGTTTCCACCTAAAAATATCCATGCTTTCTCCTAAAGCTCCAGGTAGCAAAGGCTGGCTCTGTAGCATGGTGCTAGTGGGTGGTGATGAAGCCTTCAGGAGATGGATCCTAGGGAGCGGTGCTCAGGGGAGGGTAACAAAAGACCCTGGGCCCTTCCTCTTACCATCATTCACTCCCCAGCCATGAAGTGAATGGTTTTGTTCTACCACGTGCCCTCTCTGTGCTCTGTTGCCTCACCACATGCCTAAACCAATGGAGCCAATGGATCATGGATGGGAACTTCCAAAACTGTGAGCCAAAATAAATCTTTCCTTGAATAAGCCAGTTGTCTCAGGTGTTAGTCACAAGACAGAGAGCTGATTAACATAGAAAACTGGTACTCAGAAGTTGGGTTATTTCTAGCACTGTATATCTTCATATGTTTCAGGAAACTTTTTTTTTTTGTCTTTTCAAGAGAGGGTTTTGCTCTGCATTTCAGGCTGGCTTTGAATTAACATTGTACTCAGGTTGGCCTTGAACTCATGGTGATTCTCCCGCCTCAGCTTCATGAGTGCTAGGATTACAGACATGTGGCACCATGCGTGGTTTAGAAGCCTATAGGACTGGTTTATGCAAGGAATTTGGAAAAGTGATCTAGGAAAAACCTGGAATGCCATATGTGACTCTTAAAAGGAAATTTTGCTTGATACTAAGAAGACCAGAATGCTGGTAGGAATACAGACAACAAAGGCCGTGCTAATGAGGCTTCAGTTGGAAGCCAGGAAAGACATTAACTCATTACACTGCAACAAAGACTTTGAATGCATTTTGCCCGTGCCTTGAATCTTGATTGGAGGATGAACTTAAGGGCTGAGGGACTAGTTTATACGATGGGAGAAATTCCAAGGGAGCAAAGCTCTCAGGCAGTGGCATGGCTATTACCAATTACTTTCAGCCAAAGAGAATCAGGACCAAAAATTAATAGACCAGAAAGATTTGAAGAACTTGCAATTTGGACAAAACATTGGCCTATGTAAAGTTTTAGGCAAGGAGCAGAGGTTGCCAAAGCAATTACTCTCCATAATAAGAAGCCAAGAACTTTATACAGGGATGATAGAAAAGATGTTTTGAGGACATCTCAGCAACTCACAAAATGAAAATATGTTTCAAAGACTTTAGTTTGGGGAAAGAGCCCTGAGGCACTGCCCACTTTAAGGAACAATTTACGGAGCTGTTTGCCTTGGGCTGTTTCTTCCTGGGTTCAGCTGGCAACACACTAAGAACCAGCAGCAACTGTGGTTCCAGAGGCCTCAGGCACAGGCTGGCCAGGTGGTAGATCTTGGCATCAACCTCATAAAACCAGCAGGCGTGAAGAGTCACAGGACTGTGTGTGTTTCCACCGAGATTTCAAAGGAAATCCCAGGAGGCCACACAGGGTAAAGTGGCATGTGGTCCTTGCAAGTAGAACAAGAGAACAATGTATGGAGCCCCTAGAGTGAAATGAAAGCTGTAGTGGAGATGCCAGGGAGAAAGAGGTGCAGCTGTGAAGAGCACTGGCCAAGGAGAGCTGCAGGCAGCGTGCAAAGCAAGCCTAAGTGTGGTCCTGTGTGCTGCATCCAGCTAAGCCATAGGGACAGCGGGCCCTGATCCTAGGCATAGGCTCTGAGATTTAATGTTCTCCTTGTGGAGTTTCGGTTTTGCTTTGGTCTTGTAACTCTTTGTTATTCTTTCCTTTGAAATGGAAATATTTACCCTGTGAATATCCCCCTATTATCATGTAAATATGATTTTTTAAAAAAAGAGACTCCCAAGCTGAGTTTGCCTTGAGTCTTAGAAGAGATTTTACACTTAGATTTTGGAGCAAAGTCAAGACAATAAAGACTTTAGAACTCTTGGGAATGGACTAAATGTATTTTGCTTTATTCAGTGGACAAGACTTTTGGGGAGCTTAGGGTAGAATGTTGTAGCTTGAATCTTAAATGTCATGCAAAGGTTCATCTGTTAATAACTTGCTCTCTGGGATGGCACTACTAGGACATTTTAGGAGGTCCTAGTAGACCTACCTAGTAGGTAGAGCTTTTAGGAGGAGGTGTCTAGTGTGAAGTCTTAGAAAAAGCACAGAATTTGTAACCAGAGTGTAACAGGTAATTCTGTTGGGGGCTCAGAATGTCACTGGAGAGGATTAGGGGACTATGGCTTCTTCTTCCTTCCTTCCTTTCCCCTTACTAGGGATTGTGGGACCCTGGCACCCTCTCCTTCCTCTTCCTCACTCCCTGTGAGGTGAGCAGGGTTGCTCTGCCCCATGCTGCTTCTGTTGTATATTGTCACCAACACAGCATGACCCAGTAGTTACAGACTAGAATCTCCAAAACTGTGGGTCAAAATAAACCTTTTTCTGCTTAAACTGATTATCTCAAATATTTTTTAGTGTGACAGAAAACTCAGTAAAACACAGGGCTGCTGAGGGTAGATAATGGCTTGCTCTATAGCGTATCTTTTAAGTGGGCAGACGAAAACAAGTGGTAGTGATAATAGTGAACAAGAGAAAGAAATTAAGTGTTACAGTTTGAAAATTGTTGATCGTGGACCAAAGAGAAAACTGTCCCACCACCCTAGACTCCATATTGCTAATCCCCCTTGTTTAACTGGATTCACCATGCATCATGAACTCCACCCATTCCGCTGACGTCATCTGCACCACGCGGTTGTCTTTCACATGCCAGCTATGAGTTCTTTGCTGAGTTCTTCAGCAAACACAGCGCAGCAGAATCTCTCTATTCTGATTGCCAGGACATAGTCACAAAGACCTTTCTCATTGTGGACTTCAAGGAATTTGCATGTGTAATTAATCTTCTTCTCCTTACAGCAGTGATAGGCAGTTTCCTAAAGCATTTTTCTATTTCCATTTCTAACTTGGTGAGGTCACACTTGTCTGCTTGAAAGCCAATTATTGTTTGTGTCTCTCCATCTAAACCACTGAAAAAATATCTGCCATCAGTATTTGCAAATGCAGAAACAATCTTAGGAAGACATTCTTTAGTGCGTTGCAGTGACTTTCCTGTCAAGAACAATTTAATTCCAACATGATTGGATTCAGTGAAGTGGAATTAATTTTGCCTAAGTATTTCTGTTAAAAAATTCAGCAGCCAAGTCTTCATTGTGACTTTCATCAATGCAACCCTCTCTGCGGGCAGCATTGGTGTTGAGTATGACCTCCCTTCAGTTGTTTCCAGTTCCTTGAGGAACTCCGGTGCAGAAGCCTCATTCATTTCATCTGTACACGTCACATTCCTTCTGTACAAATAGGCGTTCAAGGTGCCGTACTGTTGACCAGGTATACCCAACTTCACAAAAATCAGGAAGAAGTGCTCTTTCTGCATAAAACTAAAGTATTTTCCAACATCTGACACAATATTACTAAAAGTCTGTTCCAAATCTTGTCCTATTCCACATTGTTCATAACTACAGCCTTCACTTTCCATTTCTACCATGACGATTCCTCCCGCATGCTTCAGCAGAGCAGAAATAGCTCTTAAGATCTTTATTTGCTGGTGTTTTCTCAGTTGACAATCCTTCATGTTGTTCCTAGCCTTCTTTCCAAGGGTGACTTTTCCTACAATGATAACCAGCTCAGCGTAGTCAGATTCTGCATCAATAGGTAAATACATTTCCCCAGCAGCCATCTCAACCTTCAAATTGAAATTTCTTTCTGTAAACTAGATAGAGTCCATTGAAATAGGAGCTGAGTAGGAGAGAGAAAATTCTGTATTATTTGAGAAATGCAACAAAATGCCTTGTCTTATACATTCTAAAGAACTGATGAGTGTACAGATGGGAAGCAATGTTTGTGGACACCAATTTGGAGATGAGAGTATAATAATTTATATTCCTACTGATCTTTCCAATTTGTTGTCATAGTTTTACATGGTTTTCTAATGTTTCTATCATCTTTACCTGTGATTTTATCTGTTCCCTAATCTCTAATATTGTATGTCTGTATTCTCACTCTTTCCTTAAATAGACTGCTGAAGGGAGTGTACCTAAGTTTCGAGTCTCCTCAGTGAATCAGGATTTCGGTGTATAATCATTTATACTTTCTATTTTATCTGAATAATTTTAGCTTTTACCTCCATTAATTACTCTTTTATGGGGAATCTTTTGGGAAAATTTCTAGTTGGAGATCCAGGGAGTCAGCAAAATTCTATATTCATTACCCTTTCCTTCTTATAAGAATAAATTAGATTCACAAATTTTGATCAATAATCATTTTTGTTGGTGTTTTTTGTTTTGGGTCTTTGGTTTCTTGTTTTTTTTTGTGACAGAGCTTTATTTCGCAGCACAGGCTGGCTTCTAAATCAGTATGTAACCCAGGCTGGGCTTGAACTCACAGGGATCCTTCTGCCCCAACCACCAGACTGCTGGAAGCCCAGGGGTGCCCCCTCATGGTCAGCGTGGTTAGTAATCTTATACAAAGGAGGCCAAGTTGCTGGACCTCTTTTCCTGCAAGATAACCACATATTTCCAATGTTGTGAAATTCAAAGTATTGGCACTCCTACAGTCCCTTTTTTGTGTCCCTCTTAAAATTCATATGTTGAAATTCCTATCCTCAAGGCCATTAGGCCCCTGGAAGATGATTAGGTCCTAGTATAAAACCTTCAGGAATGAGAGTAGTGTTATAAAAGGGATCCCCAGGGCAGTCAAGGGAGCCTTGGCTGCCTCTGCCCCACACCTAGATGACCTAAGCAGACCTCAGCAGCCACAGGGAGCCTCAGCTGTCCCTCCCCCACACCCACAAGACCGCAGTAGCCACCAATGATCAGCAACCCCTTCCACTCCCTGCAGTACCTCAGTGGGCTGGTGAGGGCCTCCATAACCCCTCTTCCCATTTCCAGGCTCAAGCAACTGTTTTGCCTCAGCCTCCTGCATAGCCTGGACTACAGGATACACCACCATTCTCTTTCTTAGTAACTAATTCAATTAGTTAATTTTTTAGTTAATACTTTGCATCTATGACTTTCCTTTCTTATATCATTTTGATGGATGTTGGGATCCAGTTTATAGTAGTTTCAAAAATGACTTACAAAAAAAGAAAATAAAATATAGGTCAGTGATAGTGCATTACTCCCAGTTTCATTCTCATGAAGACAGAGGGAGAAAGAGAGAGAAAGAGATCTAAAACTGGCATTACTGGGACATGTGATGAAATAGTTAAGAATCTTGCCACATATTATCAAAGAAATTCCTATAGGAATGCAACAGATTTTTCTCTAGTAACTGTATCTTGGGGCGGACTGGAGAGCTCCACCCTATACTTTTGGAAGGGAAAGATATAGTTCCAAAACTGTTAAAAACCGAGCCATTCTTTCATGGTAGCTCAAATATTTCAGCTGAGGAAGCAGTAAGCTACCTTCCTAAGAGATCTTAGAACCTGGCCACTCATTCATTCATTCATTCATTCAGAGAGGCACTTCTACCCCCAAGAAACCATTTGAACATAATCCTGAAAAGTCCTCAAAACAGTGAAACTAAGAGAAGAGGAACATGGTGGAATAACAAGGAAGCTGGGTAAGCTCAATCATTTAAATGTACATTTAAAACTTATTGATAGTCCTAATGCACCATAATTATGCCAAAAAGCAGAGGGAGATGTATAGTCCTGTCGTGCTCAGCTTTCTCTGTACTACTACAGCATGATTAGTCTGCTTACACATAATTTTTTCATTTTTCTTCCACACAGTGGAGGCCCCAAATGTGAGTACAGCTTTCCTGCTCTCAGGACACAAGAGAATCTTCATTCATGTCCAAAGGGCTTCTAGGAAATCAGTCCTCTTCTGTCCAATCACAGAGCCTCAGTCCTATCATCTTCCGGAAACATAAAATGTGTTGCTCAGCAGCCTATTGTTCTCCATTTTTTCCTGTCTGTGTTTCAAAACCACAATGTTGAGGTACACATCTGTGACACGTCTTTAAAAATAAGTTAAGACTGGGATCCTCCAAGTAATCTTTTAACCTTAGATCTGAAATTACATGTGACTTGTAAGTTCTGAAATTCTTTGTACCTTTTGTTTTGTCATTTGTGCCCACCTCCAAGCCCTGGTACTGTCCCAGGGATTCAACCTAGGGTCTCCACGCTTCAGTTACTTTCCCCAGACCTTTTTAATTTTTATTTTGAGGCAGAGTATTCCAAAATCTCTTAAATTACCTGGGCTGGGCTTCAATTTGCAATCCTTTTACCTCAGCCTCCTAGAGTACTGGGATTACAGGCCTGCACCAACACTCTCAGCTTGTTTATAATTTTATCTGTGGGGAAATCCTATCAAACTTGAACTCAGAATTCAAGCTATGGGACCCCTCCCTCACACCCACAGGAACTCAGTACTCAAAAATGAAGTAAATCAGACTCACCTGTGTAAATATTACATTGTCTCTCTTAGTATAAAATCTGAAAGAGTAAATAAGATCCAAAACGTACAATACATATGAAAGTGAAGGAGAAAGAAATTTCTCAGATAAAAAGAACAATTTGCATAGGGGAAAGGAGAAAAGAAGGAAGGGAAAAGATGACACGCATAACTATACTACTAATCTCAGTTAGTTCATCAAAAAGAGCAGTTTTTGCTTTCATTGTTCAATTATTTGATCATTTTTTGTGCCCATATCTTCTAATCTGAATGACTACTCCAAAGATAACAACATGCAATATATTAACCAGTGTTAATCTTCAATTATTTAGTTATGAAATTCTGTATCATTTTCATTCTTTTTTAGTTTTTCAAATACGAAAAAGAATTTAGGCTATGCTGTTACCTACTTTAAAAAAATTTTTTTAAAGAAATTTTGTTTGTTGTTGTTAGCTACTTTTAATGGGTCAGGAGACCGCATTCAGGTCCTGACAGCAGAGCAGTGAGTTGGCAGGAACTGGATACAAGGGAGGACAGGAGTAACAGAAGCTGTGTCCTGGGGAAGAAAAATCATGGAGCATTTTCTGTCCTCTTGGATGGCAGCTGGTCTTTCCTTTGGGAGG
>PVJX010013354.1:0-47668 GCA_004027295.1 Dolichotis patagonum | reverse complement strand
ATAAATAAAAAGTGATAAAACAGAACTATGCATAGTAGATAGACTGAGGAGGAAATAAAGAGCAGGTTGGAGGAGAAGCAAAACACATATACAAATGTATAAAAATAATTTTTTTCTCTAAATTGGGAGATAGTTTCATGGATGTTAATCATATTATTATTAACTTATATAGGCATTTGAACTGTGCTTTTTAATGTTTAATGTTTAATGTTATTTATATAGACCACATTTATTTTCATCTATTTGTCTAGTATACAGTTCCTTTTCTCTATTGCTTCTTGCATTTCAGACTGTCTTTTTTAGACAGATTTCCTTCTTAAGATGGATATAACATTAATATTCCCCTAGTGATTACTTGTTGCAAATCTTCATCTGTTGTTTTTTAATGAAAATACATCTATTTTATCCTCATTCTTAAAAGATAGTTTTAATATTTATGTTGAAAATTATTCATCTGCACGTTGGAAACATTATTCTATTGGCTTCTGAGTTCCTTTGATGTTGTGAATTTTACTGTTAAATTTTCAGCCTTTTTAGCTGTCTTTTCTCTCTAGCTGTTCTAAGTACTTCATATTTTTGATATTCTGCAATTTTAGTGGTTATGTTTAGTTGTGGATTTCTACATGTTTATTTTGTAATGAGCATTACAGAATGAATATTGGCTTATGGCATGCTGCTATTCCCTGTGGATTCATGTTTTTCATCAATTCTGGAAAAATTTCAACCAAATATTAGATTTATATATTGCATCCCCTCTTTTATCATTAATCTGTCTTACTGTGACTTTTACTGAATTTATGATTAACATTCTTATATTTTTATCCATGTCTTTTAAATTCTTTCCGAGAGCTTCCATCTTCTTGTAATGATATCATTTTATCAAATTTGTCTTCATCACCATCTAATTTTCTGAGTCTGATATGTTAATTGTAGGTAGAAATGGAGAAACATTTCCAAGATTTAAGGTAATTTAGAAGGATGCAGAATCATTTCAAAGACTGAGACCTTAATTTTTTCCTAAGTAATTTACATTAATACCTATTACCATATCATTCCGTTAACTATAAAACATCTATAAAACTCATGCTAAAAATTAACCTTATTTTTTAAATTTACAAACATTTAAATTATCTTTTCTAAATGTCATAAAAAACCTTTATTCTTTGTTTTTAAAAGACAAAATGAGATGTTTATAACATTTCAAAATTCAGTTGAGAAACATAACACAGTAACGTGTATTTGAAAGCTCACTACATTGATTTATTTCATGTATAATCATTTCCAAAAGCCCTTTCAAGCCTTTTCTTCACATCTATAATGTGTTATACATGACCTAATCAAAGGCCAGCACCATGTTCTGTGTGCAATTTGTTATTTTCAAAAAAGAAAGAAAAGTCCCGAGTCCAAAGACTAAAACTGAATTCTGCTGTTGGACAAATTCATTTATTATTGACTTTACTCAGAAACAGGTGAGTGCAGAGCTGTGAATACACTATTCTTAGAACTAGAAAACTGGCCACACTTCAATTAGCAATTTGGTAAACAACTATGAGGTGTCAGTTTGTAAAATTAGTATTCTTTGTTATATATTAACTTAGGATACTGAACTATCACCATGAGTTTCTTTTTCAAATTTTAATGCCTTTTGTAATAGCCCTTAAATAGGCTGTGTCTTTGCAGTTCCCCAATGTTACAAATTTTTCAGAAAAACATAGATTAATACATGTAATTTGATCTTACTAGTGATATTAAGAATGAATACAGTATTAATATATCTGATAATGTATTCTAGTATCTTCTAATTAAAGAGATAATTCTTTCATTCCTTATTTTGTTGACTTTCTCTCTCCTTTCTGCTTTCCTTTCTTCCCTCTCCTTACACTCCACCCCCTTTCCAATGCATGACTTGGCACACTGTGTTGGTTTTTTCCCCTTTTCTTATGAGTTCAGTATTAGCCAGTCTCAGCATTTGGGTCTTCTACTAAAGTAACTTCTTAATTATTAATGATGGAAAGGGGGACAGCACTGTAGGAGTGACAGTCTCCTGTGCTGTTAGTTGAAGCAAGCAATATGATGACATTGGGAGACTTTCTGACCCTTGACACCATCCCTGAAAACTTAAATTTTACTACTAGCAATTTATTCCTGTGGGTCAGGGGATTGCCCCTTATCAAAATGCAAATCCTTCTGAACCAGAAAATGTCTTAAGCTGCTATCATTCACTAACATCATACAACTAATTCATATGTTGGGATATTTCCAGCAGAACTGGGCTGAGGACAATTTTTTCAGAATTAGAGATATCCAGTTTGAAAGGTTCAGGACTAGATGAGGGCTCTAACCACCCAGAAAGCAATAGGAAGAAAAGAGGAACAGCAAGAAATACTAGAATGGAAGAGGCTCACAAGAAACTCATCTAGTTCCCAGCTTTCCCTTCCTAACTTCCTAACAAAGTGTGAATTTTTGAAAAATCAAGAAAAGAAATATCCACATGAATATCCCATGAGTGTAGCCCAAGGAGCACAGTTTCCTGCACAATTTCATCTGGGATCTCATTAGGCAAGAGTCATAGAGTGAGAAGCAGCCATAGAGATGAACTGACAGGTTGCCAAATACATGAAGGTGTCAGGGGCGAACTGGAGTTTATTCACTGCATTTGCAAGACTTCAGAATACACAGGTAATTTTGATCAGGACTATTAAAACTCAGCATAAAACTGGCCAAAAGTCTTGTTTCATTCTGGTGGCTCAGTATTTGCCAAACTAGAACTGTATATGATCACATGTGTTCCCTTTATCCTTCCTTAAATTTAGTAAGCATTTATGGTGTTCTTATTTCTACAAAGTTCACTGCCTGTTTTCTGGGGAATAAATGAATAAGAAGTACAAAGGAACTATTCCCAAGTAGGTACTAAAGCATTGCAAGAGGAAAATAAAACAATAAATATAATGCCAGTTAAGAATATAATGTGAGCTCTCTGGGAAATACAGAGGAAGCACAATGTGGTAAGCTGAGAGTGTTAAATAATGCTCAACCTTTTACTTATAAATAACCTGGTCTCCCATTACTATAAATATTGGCAGTTGGGGGTGGTCATTACTTCCCTGAAGATGACCTAAGGCAAGCCATCGGTTGTTCACTGAGGTGAGAGATAACCAGAAAAATCTTTGAAATTCATCATTGCTGCAAAGAGCACCTCTGCTAGAAATTCCCAGAAATTCCCAGAAATTCTCACCTCTGCTAGAAATTCCCAGAAATTCAGAAAGCAGAGAGGAGAAGTAGGAGATGGGAAAGGGGAAGTAAAAAGAATTAAGATGTGTTATGTACCTGTACCAATTCCCCAGGATGGATACTATCATTGTACGCTGCAAAGATGTTCTAAGCAAAATTTAAAAATTGTAAAGGCAAGCAGGAGTTAGAATATCTCTTGAAGTATTTTCTGACATTATTCCTCCCCAGGCAAGCTTCCTCCTTGTTATGAGAGTCAGGTTGCCATGAAGAGCTGCCAGAGTGCTGGTGGTCACATAGGGGTCTGAGCTGAAGTTGCAGAAGGCTTTGGGGCTGAAGGAAAAAGGCTCAAAGCAGGCCTCTCCAAGGAGATGCATGATTCAGAATTTCAGAAGGAGAAAACTAATGGGACTCAAATTAGAAAGAGGCTGTAACTGAAGGTGGAGTACAAAGCCAGGATTCCATTAGTCGCATTGATCCCCACAACAAATGTTAGCATTTAAAACTTATTTGGGGGAGCAAGATATGAGCTCAAAAGTATTTGAATGGGCTACATACTGAGTGGATATTGCCAGACAAAGCAATCTTGCTTAGACAGGTCAACATTTCTTTGTGTCTCCATCCTGCTCCTTAATAAATGATGATAATCATTATGCAACCATTCATTTCACACATTTATCAGGCAGCTTCTGTGCTGCAGGCTCTGTGCAAAGTGTACAGAGATTCAAGTGGAAGTGATTGGCTCCAGAACCTAAAGACCAAAGATAACCTATAATACACAATCCAAGCATCACTAAATTGTACCCATGTTTGTGAGCAAGACCGAGGGCTAGCCCTAGAAGAGGTGCTTCAGTTTTCTAATAGTCCTGCCTAACTCTCTTACAGAATGTATCTCATTCATCACAGAATTCTTTTGCTTCACAGCCTTTTCAGAAACATGTTCTGTAGTAATTTAACATGCCTTAAAGGACTGTTAAAAAAATATTACTGAACTCTTTTCAGGTAACACTCAGGGAACTTGGGGATTGTCCTGTAGGTCTCTTGCACCTACATGGCCAGTTCTCCAGCTCATCTGTTCCTTTCACTCAAGCTCCTAGAATCCTACGCCATGGGCAGGATTTTCACCTCTCAATATAGAACTGTACACCTTACCTCATAGCCCAACTGACTTCCTGAGGATAAAGCATCGTGCTCGTATTCTGTAAGAGACAGCAAGCATTGATTTTATTAACATATATGAGACTTTATTCATTCAATAGACCATCTATTTTAACCACCAGTAAGTGTCCTAAGATTTCAGATGATAATTGCCTGAAGGATCAACTTTAATCAGTTATTGATTACAGTTTGGGAAGCCCTGAGTCCAGATTAAATGCTTGTGTGACATGTCTTTTGGTAAGTAGATCCGCTCCACTTGAAGGCTTGAAGTTGTTTGAAAAGCTATAAACCAAGTTTCTAAATTGTGACATTTTATCCTCGTTTTGCAGCAAAAAGCATTCTTTAGCAATGTGTTGAAAGGCAACATGAGTTCATTCTGAGTCTTTGATTGTGTTTAATAGCTTCACTGTCAGACAGTGAGTCATGATCTTTCTCTCCTGTTTTTCAGTTTGTATTTACACCTCCTGGCAGTTGATAAAAGCAATATAACAGGCTCTACCCATTGACAATGATGACTCCTTTATTTTAATCAGTGCAGAGGAAAAAATAAAACTTAGCATGATAAAGTGTAACACCCATTCCTTCAGCCATTTTAAACTTTAGGAGTTATATACATAGTCTTACAGAATGACTTTTCATAACATTAACTGTCAGCATGTTCTTTTGATTTGTATAAGAAATTTTGCTTTCTTTTTATCAGGCTCGATTTAGTAAATGAGGCAACAAAATTTTTTGTCTTGTCTTTTTGCAAGTCTGCGTATTGTAAACATTTTTAAGCATGTCATTGTAATATTTAAAGGGGAAAAAATCAATAGCAATTTTCTTTCCAATCCAATAAGGCTGAATTTGTCTAGCAGCTGGGTGTGGTCTGAGTAAGTGGGCTATAAGGAGAGCACTCACCAAGCAACGAAATTGGTATTTTTGAGTCCATATTGAATTTCAATTATCATTAATAATTTGTTTTGTGCTTACCCATCAATTGGTGGCATTTTTGAAAAGTCAGTTCTTCTAGAAGTCTTAGTTGAATTGTATGCTTGTTTATTTCACATATACTAATGTCTTCAGTCATATGTTACTAATTTGAAAACAAGTTTCATCTCTTTTGGTGAAATACCTTGGAATTCAACCAATTAGAAACCTCAGTACCTGGTTGGTACTAATCCTACAGATAACAATATATTTAAGATCACGTGAAGATAGGATATAATGAGAGAGTATAAGATAGGTGTAGTCTGACTTTTTCTGCAAAGTACTGGATGGTGAATATTTTTAGCTGTGTTGATCATAAACTAAAGTTTCTGGCATAACTATTCAACTTTTTTTTACAGCATAGAAATATGCATGAACAAATAAAAGAATGAGCATAGCTACTTTCAAATAAAACTTTGCTTACAAAACAGTGAGCAGGCTAGATTAAGCCTGTATGTCATAGTCTATTAACCCTTGGGGAAAGATATCAACCCTCTGGAGATTATTTTTTGTTGCAAAGAAATGGTGAAACTATACATTTTGTTGACCTGTCCACACAGAGAAAATGTCAGAGTTCCTTTGGACATTGAAAAGATATTTCAAATGTGTCCTGAATCTTGTGATTGTAGTATGCCTATGAGTCCTGCGTACTTAGGAGTCTGAAACAGGAAGATCACAAGATTGAGGCCAGTCTGTGCAAGTTAACAAAGCTCTGCTTATTACTGTTAAAGCGCAAACAATAAAATAAAATAAAATAAAATAAAATAAAATAAAATAAAATAAAATAAAATAAAATAAAATAAAATATGTTGTAACATCTTCAAGCCCTTGTTCAAAGTTTGCTGGACTCTAGGCAACCAGTTCATAATTATAGTGTAAAAGAGACCAGATAAGATTCAGGACAAATACAAGATAGTTATAAACGTTTATGTTCTACCAAATTGTCTTGGTTAATCTTCCCTCGTTACTGGGACAAAACACTCAACACTCAAAATGAAGAAGAGAAAAGTTTATTTATCTCACTGTTTGTGGAGGTTTTAGTCCATAATCAGCTGGCTTCCAGGCAGAATGGCATGGCACCGGGGCAACACTTCAAGGCAGCAGCCAGCAAAAGGGGGAAGAGCAAGCCTCTTTTCCTGCCTTATATTATACACAGGCCAACCCTGCTCCAGGGTTGGTGTATCACTCACAAAATCTCTGTGGCCTTTTCTTGCACAGGATGAGGATATTTACAAAGTGAGGATCCTGGCTCCCTGCTGAGTATGTCAGTAAAACTTCCAGACTTCTGAAATTGACACAATGTATCAATCATAACACAAATATTAATAATGTAGGGCAAAATACATTGAAGTTGGAGTAGAGGAGAAAGTCTGATCGCAGAGAAAGTTCAGAACAGGACTACTCCTGCAAGTACATCCATCCAAATAAAGAAATAAGGACCATCATTAGAAAAACAGGAGTTAACGGTGGTAATTGGAAGCCCACCTAGCCAACAGTGAAAAGAAGACAGTCAGTCTATCCCGGGCATATTGGACTGCTCTCTGATAGAAAGTATGTGCAATAGGGTGGAAAATATTTGGGGAACCAATGGAGAGTAAATCACTAGAAGTAAGTAAAAAGTGGTTGATGAACACTGAGAAACATGGAAACCAGTATTATCAGCAGCTAACATTGTTGTTCATGTTTTTCTGTTGCTCTAAATTCCTGCAAGATTTAATTAAGGTCACTGCAGCATATGTGACCAAGTTTCTGATCAAGATCAAGTAGATAGCTACAGAGACTGAAGAAAGGGATTATCAAGGAACCAGGCAGGGGCTGACTGAATTAGAGCCGTTAGCATTGTGTTCAGGTAAGGCAAAACTGTGAGAGCCTGAAATGAATCTTTTCTTTACAATGTCTCATTTAGATGCTACATAGGAAAATCAGATACTGTGCCTAATACTGCATTGTTCCATGGTTATCTTATCTACTGAAAATCATATTGCCTACCTTTATTTTTGACATATAAAGAAATTTTACATTGTGAAAAGAGTTCAAGAGAAGCAATGAAAAGCTAAAACATTTGCAAGATGAAAAGTGAAAACAGAGCAATACAATAGGTATTATGTACAGTAGGCATTTCGTGTTGAGTTATTGTAATGTAGAATATTTTTAAATAGGAAGAATAATACCTTTAACCTTATGTGTATATTTAAACACTCAAAAATACTACTAAGTTTCACAATAAATTGAAGGAAAATACTTTATGTTAATTTCTTACAGGCAGTAAAAATATAAAACATATTTTATAGCCATGAGACCTGTGTGATTTTGTGCACCATTTATGTAGATTTATTCTAGCCTTTCCAAAAAGAGGCACTCTACTTGTTCTTTAGTAAAGTGCAAACTTTCCCATCAGTATAGAATAGTAGTTCTCACACACATCGCAATTTGTGACTTCTCTACATAGGATTTGCTTGACAGGAAAAGTTCAACGGAATTAACATCTCCTAGGTTAACAAAACTCCTAAAAGGAAACACACACACACAAAATCCCTTGTGAAGAATTTTCATATTCTGGAGTACTTCTGTTATCTCTACCCAGACAAGATTCTGTGGAGATTCTGTCCCTACCATATTGACATTGATCTTCTTCACTTCCTGTGAAAATGTGGGCAAATTCACCTACTCACCAAGTGGTTGTGTTGATTCTATACAATCCACTTGGTAATTGTTTTAACTGCAATAAATCTGCTTACCCATGATTATGAAAGCATTATACTATCCTGCAGACCCCTCTTCATTCAACCTGCTTCATTACAGAACAATCTAGGGGATCCTTAAAGAAAATGACCTCTTCTGGCTGCTAATCTATGGAAAGGACATATCCCCTAGCTCACCAGTCACTGTGCACTGTGGTAAACAGGGCTTTGTGGGTTTGTGCCTGCTTTATACAATAGAAATAATGGAAATGAGATAAATACTTCAGAACAAAGGCAATAAAGTATTATTACTGCCAATGAAGGGCTGATTTGTTTCAAATTGCTTAGAACAAGGATTTTTCAAAATTAAATAATAAATGATTACCATATTGGCAGTGTATTCCCTTATTGATCTTCTATGGAAATCAGATTTCAGACAGAAAAATGCCTGACATGCTTAAGAATAGATTAGACTAGAGCATGTGTCTGTGAAGAATTGTTATCCACTTTCTAATTTGCTTACAGTACATTTTCAGAAACACCCAGATACCTAGACTTATAACTTATATTGCTGGATTTCTAGGTTCTATAGGCTAATAAAATTGAAAAATGAAAGTGTCATGACTAAGAGCGAGGCTATAATGCAATAGTTCTTTTAGGTCTGGATTAGACTCACCCAGAGAGTTTATTTAAAACAGATTCCCCACAACTTACCCTCCAGTGTTGCTGATTCACCAATTATAGAAAGGCCTAGGAATCTTCATTTGATAGGACTTTGAGAAAAACTGCAGCAGAGCACATCCTGCTTTAAATTGCGTCTCACAGAACAAATATAAGAAAGATAACAGAAAGTTAAGAGGCTTAAAATAGCTGAAATCAGAGCTGGGATCAAGCCTCTGGTTCAGAGTGCCAAAAAAGAGGAAAAGGATAGAAAAGGAATACATACGTAGCCAGGCCACGCACCTTACTCCCTTTTGCTTGAGCCTCATTGGATCCCCGCCTTACCAGAGAACCCAGAGCTAATCCCCTGTAGTTCCTAATGCACCCACTGAGTTCAACACTCTTCTCTTCTCACAATTTAGTAAGTGATGCTGCAGCTTAAAAACTGGGGCTACTCAATGCCAGAAATTAAAATAAAATAAAGGAATAGAAACACCAGTCACACAAATACTTGCCTACTTTAGGTATTTTAAAACACCTGGATAGTTTACTTTGTCTACATTCATCCAGATGTTCCGGCTGTACCAGAGCACACCATGCATTTAAGCCTTCTGTTTTGGTGTGCATTTCCATGCTTGAACACCCAGTGTCTGATGAGCGTATTGTGGAGAGTGTGGTGACAGTACAGCTTACAGTCATGCATAGGAATCCCCAGTTGCAAACACTTTCTGTCCCAAAGCTTGAGGTAGCTCAGGTGTTCAAATGCAGAGTAGGTTCTGCTGGCAACCACGTCACATGCAGTGGTTAACTGCTCCGGCCAGCACACAGAAGGCTCTTTAATCTAGAACATAGCTAAAGTAGGGCATGGATTAAAATGCCGAACTGAGATCTGGATGCCCAGGAAGCCCTACAAAGAGAAAGAGAGGGAGAATATTTTTTTCCTGAATTCATGGAAAACTCCAAGCAGAATTTTGAATGAAACAAAACTGGTTAATTGTTTTATTGCATTGTTCATTCTCTTTGTCTTGTTTCCTTTGGCCTCCTTCCAAAATTGCCCCCTTCCTTTCCTTCTGGAGAATTCCATGCTCCAAAATTTACTGCTTCCCTTATTCATTCCCAGTGAGAATTCATATTCCTAAATGCAATTGGCCTGAACCAGTAAAAAGAATGAAAAGACATTTGGACTAGTTTGATTAAGTAGGTAAGTGGCCAGTAGCCCCTTAACCTTTCAAGAAATATTTGCCTTTTAAAAAAGACTGGAAAACCAAGATTACACATGTAATCTCAGCACCTGGGGTCTGAGGTAGAAGGCTCACTGCAAGCTTGAGACTAGCCGGAGCTACATAATGAGTTCAAGGCCAACCTGTCACAACAAAAACAAATTAAATTAAATTATAAAAATAAAATTAAAAGTTATAGCAAATGCATAACTTTTTAAAAGTGAGTCTCTAAGTGTTGAAATGGCAAGTAGTACAGCATATTAGAGCTACATGAACTTTGGGGGAGAGGTTGGTTATACCTGGTCTGTGTTTACCTGAGGATCTTCTACAAGGCTCTCCTTTAGGAAGCTCCTCACGTTTATAGCAACAACCTCTATTACTCTACTCACAAGTGCTCCTAGTTCCCCAAGGTCATACAAAATGTTTTGAAGCAGTCAATATGGAGGTAATGAGACCATCAATATGTCTGTGGTGGGCAAGAGCTGAGTAGAGGGAAAAGTGACAGGCATTTGAACACATGGGTCATGTATCAGATGAGTTCTGTCAGTATTGAAGAAGAAAAAAGTATTGGCCTATATAGACAAAGAGCCATGCTGATGGTGAATCAGGTTAATTAACATGGACCAACACTTCTTAGTGATATTCTATGATCAATATTTCTCTATTATGATATTCATCTCTAATTAATTTTAGCTCAGCTGGCTGAAACAGCAAACTTTAGCTGCATGGGCAAGGGAGTTTGAAATATATATTGCTTTGCCGTGGAGTAAACTAGTGACTGGCTAAACTTTGGGGGAGCGTGGAAGAAATCATTTCACACCACTGCTCTCTGCTGATGTGTTTCAACCAAAGCAGCTCTTTAGAGAGGAAAATTTAAGAGGCATAAAGAGAAAGTACATGTATGTCCAGGTGCGTCTTGAGGCCTGAGTAGAATTCATCCATAAGGGCTGGCCAACTTGCCGGCATTTACTACAGAAGGCAAATGTTTTCAGGTTTCACTTCATTCTTTTTGTAAGAGAGTGAAATTTTGCTTTCTAATCTTAGGAGGCAATGGATTGGAGCAACAAATAGAGCGGCTTCTCAAATCTAAATGAGCAGATTCATATCCCTTCTCCTCACTATTTCTCAACCTTCTAGTTTGGGACAAAGTTCTCTTTCTCTTAAGTATCGTTCTTCTCGTCCATAATATGGGACTAAGATTAGTTATTATCATCCACTACCTCAGAGGAAGTGCTAAGGAAGAAGACAAGCCTGAAGGGGCCTGACTCACTATAAGCATTCATGAGGTGTTATTAGGCAGAAGGAAATAATTTAATGGCATGTTTAGTGTGTAATAATGGACCATGTGTGATAGCATTCTGATCTACTCAGCCAAACAAAATTGGTGTACTCTGGGCCACCTTTAGAAGAATACCCACAGCCATGGGTGTCTAGGATGGCAGGATTCACTCTTTCTCAAAGCTTTCCTTCATTGATCTGAAGTAACTTGGTCATGGGCTAGAAAAAGATGACTAGTTAAGGTATATGGACACCTCATTCATAATATAGGGCTGTGACTGATCACACTCTGAAAAAGAGAGAAAGTCCACTGTGCTACTTAGGCCCTATGTATACAAAGGTCAGTCTGTGAATGATTTGATTTCCTGTTTTCCTTTTAGCTATGGCCAGAGCTCACACTGGAACATTCAGAATGCTCCTTAAAATCCAGCCTGTCGTTCAGGGTGTGAGTCTCATTCCCCCAGAAGAAGCAGAGAAGCACATGCCCAGCTCAAGATGACGATCCCATCATAGGTTCCCTCTTGATTATGCAGTGCTGTAACTCATTTGCTATTTTTCCCTCACTGCAATGAGCACTGAGAATGCTAAGATATAGTTTTTGTTAACTATTATAATAAGAAAAGATTGGATTCTCTTTAGCACTGCCCACAATTACAGAAATATATAAATTCACAAAGGAATGGGATTACAGTAGCTCTTCTTTGTTTTGTTTTGTTTTTTCAGTCTTCCCAGATTCTGCCCTTTCTCTTCGTTTCTTCTTCTTTCCCAGCTTTGTCAAGTAAAACTGTAATAAGAACACTTAATAATGTCCCAGGAGTGCCTTTGAGAAAAAAGACCTTTGATAGTCAGTCCAGCTCCCAAGCAAACTTAGGTCATAATCACCTGTGAGCATCTCCCACTGCCTCATTAGATCACAGCTCCTTAAAGACAAGGATCTTGCATTTTCATCAGTTCTTAACTCGTAGCTCCACCACTGCCTGCCTCAGCTCCCTGCTCAGAGACGTTCTGAGATGATTTCAGTGCCGGGAACACAAAGGAAGCCAGGAAGCAGGCTCCATATCTTACAGCCTGGTGCTTCATGGAGAACTGGGTCATCGCTAGCGACAATCCAGCACCTCTGCACCCAAGAGCAACTCCAGCCTCTTGTCTGACTCTGCTGCCTCTTCTGTTCCCACCACTCCCCTGCTCTCTGCCCTAAATATCGTCTACCATGTCTTCCTTTGGTTCTTTCTTAGCACAGTTCATTAGTGTAATTTTTTTCCCTGCTTTTCTTGGTATCAGAGTCTTCTCTGTGTCTTATATTCAAACTTTCAGGAAGAGGACCCAATTCATTTAATTATAACACAAGACACAAATGTTAACTCGTATCAGAAGCCACTAACTGGTCTGTAGATGGCCAGGTCTGCAAATGGCTTGGACACAGTCATCTGTGGTCCAAGGTAACTGTGTTACTTAGCCAAACAAGTGCCCTTGGCATAGGACTCTTCTAGACACATAGTACAGAGAAAAGCTTTCCATGTGGTAGGGCCTCCACCATGCGGCACCTTCAGCAAAAAACAAGTTCTCCAAAATCTTCCCTGTGTGCTTACCTAGCTCTGGAGCTGAACCTTTGCCTTAGGCATGGCAAGTAATAGGCCTCTGTCAAAGAGAAACACAGATCAAAGCTCATTGTTAAATGCTAGCACTGTGAAAGATACCAAAGAGATGATTGAGTAAAACACTGTCCCCAGTGTCAGGAAGCCCATAGACTCACAGTGGAAGATAAATATGTGAGCCTCTAAAAGCAGCAGCTTATCGCAGTAGTTGAGAGTATGGGTTTTGAACATTGTTCAAATTATGGTTTTTCTATGTACCAGCTGAGTGATTTTGACTTATCAGCTAGTTATCAGCTGTAAAGTCAGGCTTCACTTTGAAGATATAAATAGAAGGAAACATGTCCATGTCTTAGTCTATTTTCCATTGCTTATTGTAACAAAATGCTGTACCTGGCAAGTTTATAAAGGCAGGAAATTTAGTCTCACAATACCAGAGGCTGAAAAGTCCAAAATTCAGCAATTGTATCTGCTGAGGACCCTGTGCTACTTTGTACCATTGTGGAAACAAAAGATGGAGAGGAGAAGGCATGTATACAAGAAAGAGAAGGAATCAGTCTCCAATGATCGCTAACTTATTCTCACAGAAAGTCTTCGATCCATTCATGAGGACTCTGTCTCATAACCAAAACACCTCCTTCTAGGTCTCCACACAGCCACATAGAGGAATTAAGGTTCCAACACAAGAACTTTCATAGGACATTCTCAAGACCTAACGTCGGAAATGGGCTTCTCAGCCACACAGACTGGTGCTTTGTGGAAAACTAAAACCCTTCCTGGGGTGATGCTACAACACATAAATTTTCACATTAGCCACTTAACATGGTGCCTGGCACACAGAGACTCTACTGCGTAATAACCTAACTGCTAAAATGAAAGAGCCCATAAGCAGCGGTGGAAGGAACAGAAGTGGAAAGAAACAGTCAAAGAAGCCACTATCAAAATCACACAGGGAACGGTGAGGCATGCCTGTGTCCCAGCTACAACCATGCTGTAGTGACCTCTGTTACTTGCAAAGTGCACAAACTATTTTAATGGGAGAACTTAGGATTTCTACAGAAATCTAGGTCATTTAGGGTATTATTATATGGAAGCCACCATTTTAAGGGTTTGTTTACTTAATTTTAATGGCTCTTAAGTAAAGCATAGTATGAAAAATACATGACAACACTTAGATTTATTTTTCTCGAGTCTTTCTATCATCATTGCATTTCAAGCCAGGTACTACAGTTAAAAAATCTCAGACAAAGGTTGTTAAAGGAGAGTTCACTTAGGGATACAGCTATGTTGCTTTACTTCACATGAAAAAGTGACTAGAAAACTAATAGCCATCAAGATTTCTTTCTGCTCTGTAATTGTTTTGACCAGGTTGGGAAAATTCGTACTCATTTAAGCTTCTGAATAAAGTAAAAGGTCTCCTTTCTTAATGAATGAACAGAAAAAATTTTTGACTAGAGGGTCACAATTTATATTAACATGACCATACCTATGATGGTGTTGACACTTCTGTGAAGGACCCTGGGTATAGGAAAACAAATTGTTTTGATGAATGAAAAAGTTGAATGTCACAGCAGCAATTGTCCTCTGCAGTAATGAGGCCAAGATACTCCCTGCAACATGCTGAGCAAGTAAGTAACCGGGGACAGTGCAATGCATTAAAATGACAGGGAAGATCTGCTAAAAATCAGGATCACAACATCACAGGTACCATTTTTTAATAAGAAGAAATACAATGCTGAAATTTTGAAGCTGTCACCATCTTTATTTTATGTATAAACAATGATCTTCTATGCGATCAGATTAATTTTACCCTTTTCTTTTTTGTACTGGGGATTGAACCCTGGGCCTCAAGCATGATAAGCAAGTGTTCTACCTCAAAGGTACATCCCTAGCCCTCTGTATTTTATTCTGAGACAAGATCTTGCTAAATGGCCTGGGCTGGTCTTAAATTTATGATCCTTCAGCTTCAATCTGCCAAGTAACCTGGGTTGCAGGTATGCACCAACAAAATCTGGCTTTACCTTATGCATTTCTTAGGCTGATTTAAACAATAGCGATCAACCTTTGTGTGAATTTAGCTCCCCCATTACTTTCTTAAACTACCTAATAAGTAGAAGTCTTATCTTGTATAATCTGTGCTTTAGGAGGCTTAATATAAATATAATGGGATAATATTTTAAAATTCTATAAAAAAGAAGAACAAGGGGACACAGATACCACTCCTGCCACTGGCAATCATGTTTTTAAAAAATCTATGGCACTTTTCCTGTATACACCATTGCAAATACAAGAGAAAATATTTGAGATGCAGCCTATGTGAGCAAAGTTCAGCAGGATGCTTTATAATTCAGTGTCATACGTCTCTGTTCCACTTTAAATTTCCTGAGAATGGAAGGTACATTCATTGGCAACATAGTTCCAAGTGCTACAGTCCTTAGCAGGATTATTCTAAATCCCTAAATAACTTTTCCAAAAGAAAAAGAAATAGAAAATAATGTGGAGTTCACATAGTGGTAATTTATTTGTTATCAGCTCCTTTCTGTAATAATAGAAAGTAAGTCCAACTTTGTATTTAAGAATCTGCTTTTAATTCTAAAATAAAAAACAGGTCTTAAAGTAATGATGCTGAAGTAATACAAAGCACAGTTTCACTCAGAACATTGCCACTTACCATCATCAGATTTTCCCTTTGTGAACAAATGGCATACATGAAAAGGAATATATTTGAGAGTTAGAAACAAAATTATAGGTTGGACATGTCTTTCTTGGAAGAATGAGTATCAGGTCAATAGATTCACTTCATTTCCTTCACTCTATGCATTTATTTAATTTTATCTATTCTTATGGTGATATTGTAAATCAAGGTAATTTTCCATTTATCAAGTAGATATTTAAGAACAGAAGAAATTGTGCAAAGCAACTGATATCTATTAACTCAAAGCATTGAACCAATACTTCATAGATTTAAAACTAACTAGGACACCCAAAACCCTTGCTTTTTTATAAGCAGCCTTCTGGGTTTTTGTTCACAGGTCCAAGTCTTTCCAAAGATATGAAGTTTACCATCCACAAAAAAAGATAAAAAATTGCTTCTCTCTTACCTCCAACATCTCCAGTGGATAGGCTCTGAGTCTTACTGATATTTTCAGCCATAGTATTTAGTGTACACGTATTTAAGAATAGAATCCAATCTCATAGACTCTTATATCTGTTATGTGGCAAAGTCTAAACAACCTGCCTCTTTTCATTGTGCACCTACTATGCTGGCAAACAACCAGAGCTAGTTTGATGTGGAAATTTGAGAAAGTGAAGTATTCAAGATCAGAACAGGAGATTTTTGAAGTGTCCAACTGGTCTTTTTTATTCTGATTAAAAAAATGTATATATGGGATATTCTTTGTACACACATACACACACACACACACACAATTTAACAAGTAATTTTTTAAAAAGTATCCATGTAACCACCATCCAGTAGTTTTCAATCTCTTTGTATCGGTTTAAATCATTTAATTCTTAGCACAATGAAATGTCACTTGATATTTGAGATGAAAATAAGATTTTAAAAATATTTTCATGCAAATCCATTAAAACCACCTTAACCATATAAAACTCAGATCATGAGGTCAAGAATGTAGCACTGCAATTGACAATTAATCCTTTTTCTACTCTGGAGTCTTTGCAATTTCAAGTATCTTCTGAGAAAACTTACTATCCCATAACAATGCTGAGATTTTATCTTCAGAAAATCCCAAAAGAATAAAGATGAGTCTTCTCTGGAAACAAGCTGCTGCCCACTACTCAGGTCAACCGAAGGCCCTGGGAATGCTGAGACACCTTGGGAGAGAAAAATTGCTGTGTACCTGCAAAGGAAGTCTAGACTAATAAAGAACACCACTGAAGGGAAAACATAAAATGTAAGAAGACAGCTAATTCTTGCCTAATGAATAGTTTATATGATGATGGTAGTAAAGTATCTTCACATAACTTTGGGATGTATCCAAGTACTTTCTGAAGACAGAGGTCACCAATATTGCATGTGTGTGTGAGAGAGAGCGTTTGAAGAGGAATTTTGATTAAACATTTTGTTTGAAGGATTTCTGAAGTCGCTCCACTTAGCTCACTTAAGGCTAAAATAGTGAGAAAACCAATAAGATCCCAGAGGCAAAATTCTTTCTTCTGTAAAAACTAATCTTTTGCCAAAAAAAAATCCTTGCTCTAAAGCAAGAAAAGAACTGTTAGACTTCTTATTGTAAAACAGTTGGTATCGTTCTTGACTAGAGGGTAAGTAAACCTAAAATTCATCAACCACATGGGAAAATCTCATCTATTTAGTAATAAAATAGGTTTCTTTTTGTCTCATGGAATCTTTGTACGTATTCTATAGTGATCTATAAATTTTGAAATTATTAAGCTACATTTATAGTCAAGGCAATTTAAAACAATGAACACTTATCAAGTATGCAGACTGGGGCTGGGGATTTAGCTCAGCAGCACAAGCGCCTGCCCGGCATGCACAAGGTCATGAATTCGATCCCCAGTACCAAAAAAAAAGACAAAAAAATTTTTTAAAGTATTCAGACTGTATGCAGAATAATACTATATAGTCTGAAAATACTACAAGGGAATATGCAGGCCATCTTGAATTATAAAATAAATGCGAAATAAATTGCACAAAAGTAGAGATTGGGAAAATCAGTATTTTGTAATCTTTATTTGGCTTTACTGCCATTAGTGATAACCAGGATGTCAATTTGGCTTAATAAGTTTATCAATAAAGTAAATAAATGCTTTGCACTGTATGTAAAGTTACATGTGTTAAATCAAGGACAGCATCTGTGGACTCAAAAAAAGAGACAAATCATGGTCTGTTCTTCCTTCTTTATATTTCCTCCACGTTCAACAGAGTCATTCTAAGATCCCTTATAAACTTTGCAGGTGTTAAAATAGAAGCATGTGTATTTGCATTTTTTAAAAACAAAGACAAATTTTTGTTCACTGGACTCATCTCTAGTTCCTAAAGAAAAGTGTTAACTAGTCCTAGGAGTAATAAAGAAAAACAAGGACTATGAGCATATCCTAAAGACAAAGAATGCTTGTCCTGGTGAGTGTTCATGCACTGCCAGAGGTTGGGTATAAAACACGACCAAGAGGCATTTAAAAGGAAGTATAGCAGACATGCTCAGAAATTAAGCCACCCCATGCGTAAAAGATGTGCACTATATAGTTTCAATATTTACATACTCTGGCAAATGATGACCCGCATTTATATATACGATTACCCCAGTTTTCAAGAGCAAGAGGTACTGCGATAGAGAGGTTACTCTTTTGTTTTTCAGGTTTAAGTGCTCTATTTAACACTGCAGCCTGCATTCCACATCAAATGCCCCTATGCTTTTGGCCTATTCATGTCACAGAATTCAAAATAATCGCCACTAAAGTAGCAGTATGAGTTAGGCCCCATTATCGAATTAATCCTTACGGCTTCGCAACCCTTCAAAATTGGCTTCTCATTTTTCCCTCACAATTGTATGCTACAGTGCACACTTTTCATTAAAAATGTAACGTTATGAAGGAAGCAGTTGTCCACATGGCCAGGAAAGAGTTGCAATACACACAGGTGTAAGTGTGCAGATGCATTCTGCAACCCAAACATGTGAATGAGTTATTACCAGATAACAGTCTTCCTTTCTTTTTTGTTTTAGAAGGGTCTAAATTAGTTGGCATAAATAAAAAGAAGCATTCAATTTTATTTATGCACCTTGAAAACACTTCTATAAATATGTAGAATGAACACATTTTGAGTGTAATGAATTTTATAATTCTATTCCTAGATAAACACACTTTCTTGAGGAAAAAGAAAATAATTATTTACTGATTTATTCCGAATTAGCTAAAGGTTCTAAAACATAACTGGGCAAATCATATATGCAAATAAGGAAAGACTTTACATATTGCTTCCTCTAGCCCCAGATTTATTAGAACGTGAGGCTATGAAAATAACTGATGGCTTTCTCTGCTGGATCTTAGTCTGTGCTGGTAGACTGACTGTTTGGATGTGGACCATGGAAGCCTCAGTGGTCCTTGCTTTGCAAAGGCCAGGGCAAAGCAAGCTAGAGACAGAGTACTCTTTCTTTAGGTAACTCTGTCTTTATATATTGCTGACACATGTGCTTTTGAGTGACTTATCATCAGATAATGTGAAGATGGGAGCTTTACCCACGTTAGAGGGAAGTTCACACTGTTGTTTAGGAAGAAACAGTGATTTTATCAAGATCTGAGGTCACCAAACTTGATCACTGTGTAAAGTAGCTTAGCTGTAAATGTAGCAGGGTACAGGAATGATTGCTGCCAGGGATGTACCTATGTCACAATTGATGATTGACTACAGCATTATTATATTTGACTGGTTCTGTGCATTGTCCTTTTGCATCTGTGTATAAGCACGAACAATTCCACTAAAGGGAAACAGAGGCCTTGGCACAATATACAATGAGAACCACCCCCACCCCTTTCCACTTGAAACTACAGTGAATTTATGAGCCCAAGGGGAAGTGGGAGTTTTTCTAGTGTAAGTTTGTCAAAGGTGGTTGAAATAAATGACATGGTACTTGAGGGAAAATAGAAATGGTCAATAAATTTCTTGTTCTTACTCCGATGTAATTCAGAATAGGTTTATCTCTAACTAAGTAGACTTAAATTGGAATTTACCTATTAGCCAAGTGAACATTTTAAAATCTTATTTGTCTAGCATCTTTCTAATCAAATGAAAAATATCATGAAAAGAAAATTCATTTCATGATTTTAAAAAATGGAACACTAAACTTGACATAACACGTGCTAAAAAAAAACCTTTAAAATCTAAGAATATACTCAAGTAATATGTTTTAGAAAAATGCATTTTTTTCATCAGAGAGATACTGCCTCTACCCCAAAGTGTAACATTTGCTGAGAAACTCTCAGGGCTTCCTCAGAATCTAGCTAAGCAGCTTTCAAGAACATGCAAATTTTGCTGTTAACTATTAATTTATTACTAGAAAAGACAGTGTCACCTTTGTGACCAGTGAATGCCATCTATCATTCAGCTGGCTGGTTTGCTAGCCCCCTCTGCCTGATACTAGGGTCAGGGTAAGGGAATTGGGCATGATTTTTCCAGAAGTTCCAAGGTATTTAAAATGAACTCTTCCTTCTGCCCTTCACAAGCAGGACACAAGACTATTTGCTTCCTGTAGATTTCTGATGCTCCAAAGATCTCTCTGCCCACTTAATTTTGCATCCAAGGAAGAAGGATGGTGCATATAACCTATGGATGAGCCTATCAATAGGAAATCAAAGTTGGAAACAGAGTCAAAGAAAGAATGTGTTTGTGCATGGCAGGAGGACCCTGTAAAATTCAGCGATCTGGGCTCCCAAAAACACCCAAGTTTCCTAGTAATTTCTATTCATTACCCCTAGGAAATGAGACATAACTCAGGAAATGAAAGCCTTTTATACTTGCTAATTTGGCAGGCGGAGGAGAAACCTAGCAATTTATCGGAACTTAACCTCTACCAAAACACCCTCAGAAACATACCCAAAAATGTTTCACCTGGTATCTTGCATCCTTTGGCCTAGTAAGTTTGGCAGAAGAAATTAGCCATCCAATAAGGCATTCATCAGATGCATCAAGAAACTTCTTAACAATATAACACTATATCCACTCCATACTTCCCAACAACCAATGTCTTTCTTTACTTTGAAGAGTTTGCTTTCCTCTGTGCTCTGTGTGGAGTTTTTGTCATTGTGTTGTGTCAGGTTTGGTTTTGGTTTGGTTTTTTTCCTTAAAGACACATAGTGCACAAAAGAGTCTTCCCACCCAGTGCTCATGACACTGCCTTTTGATGAAAGCCTGTTAAATTGTGTGGTGTTTTCTCTCTAGTTCAGAGGCAAAAGACTGATGATATTGTTACAAGTTCTACTGATAACAAAGGCCATTATTTTGATGACAGGAGCATATTTATTCTTGAAGATATCAGAAGGTAAATTAAAATGTTAGATCTTCAAATTGACATCTGGCAAAACAAAGGTTATTCCCAGTGTGTAAAGTAGATACTTGCCTTTGATAAGTTCATAAAAATGCATCAATTATTTAGTAGTGTCAGCAGCAACTCATCCAGACACCTGAAATTTCATTACTTTTAAAATGCACTTAAGGTTACCTGAAGTGTATGATAGGCATTTGGAGACTGCAAGATTTAACTGTGTTTGATTCTAATTGTATGAAGAATATAGCAGTGGCCAAGGTGCTTTTGGATCCTATTTGTTTTTACTAATGCCTCGATCATAAATTAGAATCTTTTTACTTTTGCTATTCCATTTAGGAAAGTATTGCTTAACAGGAGTCTAGGACTACTCATTTCATAAAAGTAATACAACTTCAAAATTGCTTAATTTTATCACCTTTAAAGGAGTAATATAAGAATATAAGAAATTCTCCGAGTGCATCTATGATTAAAAGGTTAGGTAGTAACAGCAAAAAAAAAAATTGTATATGGAATTGTACTAAATGAGTTGGATTCTCCCAGGGGTACTGGTGCCAAGGGTGAGGAAATGCACATAACAGCTCCAAGACCCAGGCCAGCCTCAGCAGGAACAGAGATGCCCCAAGCTCCGAGACCCATGACTGAACCTGCAGCCTGCAGGAGTTCTAGGGATTAGGAGACATGGTGCTCTGTAAAGGTGACTGGGGCCAGTTCCCTGCTCCTGCCCCAGTCCCAGGGTGCATTCCAAGGCTGAGCAAGAAATAGCAAAGTCTTCTACTGAATTTTATAAATGTTAGTGCCTGCTTTTCTATGGTTTTGAATTTTGATTTTTATCCTTTTAAAGTTTATACACAGTACAACTTACTTTTGGGTGAATTTTGACAGACCCACAGCAACCTCTGTCAGTACACTCAATCACTCCGTTGCCCTATCCTCCAGAGCCTTCATGCTGCCTCTTTCAAGTCGAACTCTCACACTGTCCTTAGTAAAGAGAAGTGTTCTCTGTTGCTATGGTTTTGTCATTTCCAGAATATCATGGCTGTGGTTTGGATCTGCAATGTCCTCTAAATGCTCATGTGTTGAGCACTTGGTCCATAGCCTCTGGCACCACTGGTCAGTAATGGAAGCGTCAGCAGGTGAAATAATGTTGGGACCTCAGCCCTTCCTCCCCCTCCCTTCCCTCTGCCTCTTTCTCTTCTCCTTTTCCTTTTATTTCCCTTCTCCTTTTCCTTCTTCTTCTTCTCTCTGTCTCTTTCTCTGTGTCTTTGTCTCTCTGTGTGTCTCTGTCTCTCTGTATCTATCTCTCTCTGTGTCTCTCTCTGTGTCTTCCCCCCCACCCCGCCCCACCTTCTCCCCTCTTTCAGATCACCATCGGGTGAAAGGTCTATCACACACTCCTACTACGATGCTCTGTGCCACCACAAGCCTAAAACAATAAGATTAAGTGACCATATTAAAAAAACCCTGAAACTACAACTCAAAATAAACCTTTCCTCCAAGTTGAGTATTTCAGGTATTTTCTCACAGTTACAGAGGGCTGCCTAACACAGTCACATAGTAAAGGTATCTAGCATATAGCTTTTGAAGTCTTACTTCTTTTGTGTAATACACTTGAGACTCATACATGTTCTTGCAAATATTACTCATTTGGATCTTTTTATTACTGTGTTATATGCAGTTATGTTTGTTTACCTATACCTCATCTGAGGGACACTGGGCTGTTCCAGAATTGGACATATATAAAATATATTCACAATTTTGTGCAAATATGGATTTGAATTTTATCTGAAATACCCAGGAGTGAAACTTCTTAGCCATGTGGTAGCCATATGCTCAACTTCATGAGAAACTGTCAAACCATTTCCCAGGAAGCTAGACCATTTGGCACCCTCCCACCCCCACTCTGCAATGTCTGAGATTTCTAGTTGGTCTCCGTCCTCCTTGGTTCTGGGTATCGTCAATTATTTTGTTTGCCATTTGTTGTGTTTTTAACCACTCTAATAGATGTATAATGATAGTTCATTGTGGTTTTAATTCACTTTTCCCTAAAGATTAATGAGATTTGGCCAAATTTCATGAAGGTATTTGTATTTGTGTATCGTCTTTGCAAAAGTATCTGTTCAATATTTTGCCCAATTTTTTTAAATTGGGTTGTTTTTGTTTAGTTTTGAGAATTCTTCAGATATTCTAAGTTATAAGTACTTTTTAAGATATATGATTTGGAGGTATTTTCTCGTAGTGTATGGCTAGTCTTTTCATTCTGTTAGCAATGTCTTTCTCTGAGAAAAAAATCTCATCTCAATAAGATATCTTTTATAATTTATCAGCGTTTTTCCCTCCTGGATCATGCTGTTTTTATGAGACCTTAGGAATCTTTAGCCAATCCAAAGTCACAGAGATCTTTCTCTTCTGCATTGAAAATATTGGAATTGGAAATGAACATTTTAAAGTATCAGAGAACATTTTAAATTCCCAAGTGGATTTTTAGCTCCTTGAAGACAAAGCCTGCATCTCACAATGACATCTTTGTGCCCTGTCCTGTCCCCATCCTGTCAGTCATTAGATGCTTAATAACTGTGTTAAAATTAATAAGTTGTTTCATATAAGCAAATGTATTTCAGCATCATGTAGTGAAACAAGGGTCAGCTTTTAGTTGGCTCCATGTCTTGCTGGTTCTGTGATCTGAGCAAGCATTTACTTCAATGTTCTGGGCTGGGTTTCTCAACTCAAAAGTACAAATTAATAATGTATTATAAGATTTTTGTGAGCATTATATGTGGTAAGATGTTAGAGTGTCTTCATTATACCTGACATATGTTGGAATTCAATGAAGCATTATTTTCTCTTTTTCCTTTTCCCATCCCAATTCTAACACATATGTTAGAATGTGTGTCTAGCATCATGGAACTCTGGTTCTAAGTAACTGATACCTCCATCGTGCTGTGAATTAGGGTGTTCTATATTTGCTCTTTGAATGTCTTCTTTTATATACCCATGAATTTTTATCAAGGAAGATGATATGTGTGTCTAGCATCATGGAACTCTGGTTCTAAGTAACTGATACCTCCATCGTGCTGTGAATTAGGGTGTTCTATATTTGCTCTTTGAATGTCTTCTTTTATATACCCATGAATTTTTATCAAGGAAGATGATAATGACTAGATGTGGCCATTTTCTGTAGATACTTTTCTTAAGACTATCCTTACACTGCACAAATCTAGAGGGAATGAAAAGGTCCAGTTTGGAGCAAGGAGAAACCAAAGGGAAAACCTTGGCATCTAGCATTCATGAGTTTGTCCTTATACATATTGAAATGTGGGAAGGCAGCCTTAATCAGATTATAGCAGCTAAGATGTTAACCTATTATGAAATACAGACTGAGAGAGAATGGTTCCATTCATCATCTGTGTAGCAAATCATTACCATTATTAATTATGCCACACATTTTTTTAAGTCTCAGAATATTTCTATTGAATTAAGAAGACTTTCCAAGTTAGAAGGACTCACACATGACTCATGAAAGGAATCAAAAAGGTTGCCATAGTTTCTAGTCCCAGAAACAAGGTTAGAAGGCTAAATCATCCCACTTCTTGATTGAATAGCACAAAATAATTCAAAATTAGTTTTTTCAGAAGCATATCCAGTTCATTGTCTTGAGGTGCTCTGCAAATTGATTGTTTTGAGAAATGGTCTAAAAGGAAGGAAGATCAAAATGGTATTTTTTTCTAATAAAAGTGCTATGTATTAAGCATTTCTTCAATGCCAGACAGTGTCATTGAGGCTTTTTGCATATTATGTAATTTAGTTCTTATAACAAGTCTACAAAGTAGATATTGAGTAGTATTATTCTTCAGATTCTATGAACAGAAAAAGTACAGACTTAGTAAAATACCTGCCCTAAGGTCCAACTATTAAAAAATGACTAAGGCAGAAGTTGAACTCAAGGTTGGATAACTGAAAAGACTTGTTTTTAACTGCTATTCTTTATTCTTTAAATCCTTCATGGTTTACAGCTTGCAGAAATTGTCTCTAAAATGTGTAGCTTAAGTTTTGGAAACAGTGAAACATCACTTGTTTCTCACTTTTAGATATGCAACACTAGACCTTTGATTAGGTGCATACATATTTCAATTTGCAATTACAAGATTAAAGGTCACTCTAGTTTTATGTTTCCTTATTAATATCAAAAATATTTTAGCACATTTAGATGCATAACACAAGTATGATACTCTCCACAACCTGACCTGAACAAATGTGGAGATACTGATTAAACATTATTGATACCTGTCAAAAGGTAATTATCATTTAACAGAGCTGAGAGAAAGCATTCCTCTAACCTCTAAGGCAGAGAAAAGCTAAAGCCTGTAATATTGCTGTTATGAAAATTTTCTATGTTCTTCTTCATAAAAGGACAAAATTCTACTTATGGAAGAATATTTTACTATGTGAAGATAACCAGTAAATGTTTGTGTGTTGGTGAATGAATGAATGAGTGAATGACCTGATTGGCAAATTTTAACTCAAGTGTTTTTAGGATGGATGAACTAAATAATTATTCCTTTTATAAATTTTAGCTCCTGGAGCAATAATTTTAGCAGTTTAGAATGAATTTTAGAAATAATTTTTGAGAGCATATATTTATTTGCATGTAAAAACACAAATTATGTTACAAATATATTTTTAAGAAAATACTAATGTATAGTGTCAGTTGTCTTAATTTACATACATCTTCAGGATATCACATCACATTTGTCCTCATGATTGATATTTTCAGTGGCTTATTATAAACTAAATCACCTTTACAAAAGAACAACATAAAAAGATTCGTGAAATACTAGAAGTCACAAGCAAGAGATTCATGTTAGGTTTGGGGAACTTCTATAGCACTCATAACATATGAAAAATGAGTATGCTCCAGAAAAGCAAGATGCTGCCTGTTTAGCACTGGTAAACTCTTCTGGTTTACATGGCTAGCATTATAAAACTCAGTGACCACATTTGATGAATTCCTCAGGGTTAGCAAATTTCTCACTCCATGGAGACCGCTCAACCTACACACTTAAGTGGTTTTTGTTCCATCGCAGTGGAAGTCACATACAACCGTATGAGATTTGATCTCTCATTTCTCTTTTGTATACTTATAGCTGGCTCTAAAATAATTAATATGGGAACAGTCATAAGTAAGTCCGAGTTGCTACTCATGATTGTCAGTTGACTAATCTGAACAAGAGGAGGCCAAGCTCCAAACCTGCTTGTATTGTTAGGGCTAATGGAAAGCTTAAGCTAATAGCTAGTTATTCTGGGTACTTGGTTTAAAGATCCATTCCTCAGATTTACATTCTATTGTTTGGAAAAAACTACTGTCTGTGCCTAAATTTACAGCACCTTTCTTTCATAACCGATATTCGGTTACTGAGCCATCATGTGGCTGTCAAGCAAGTGAAAATGAAGTCACTGAGAAAGCAATTTCGACTTGGTTCAAGAATCCCATGTTACACTAAATCAACCGAGTGAACCAGTATGTTCATATTCTACAGTAATTATCATTTGAATATTTACTGTTATTCAAGTTTAGAACAAATATATATTTAACAGTTTAAAGTCCTTTACCTTTCTTATACCTGACCCTGGCAAGTACCCATAGCCCATATCAAAATTAGATTATTACTGAATATATGTAAGACCAAAGAACCATTTTCTTTGCCATTTTCATTCCAAGAGTTTTTTTCATTCTCTTTTGGCCTGGAGAAACTACTAACCTCTGATATTTGCTTGTGTAGCTTCTTTGTGTTTATTCTTGAACTTAAGCTAATGAACTGGGTTTTCTTAATTACATTAATAAACTTACTTAAAATCAAACTCACAATCAAAGGAATGCAAATTAAAGTAGCATTAGGATATTATCATTTGCTTTTCAAAGCAGAAGTATTAATTTTTAAATGATAACGCTGATAAGGTTACCTTTAGATAATCATTCCCATGCACAATTTATAGTAGTAAATTTAACCCTCTTGGAAAGCCTTAAAATATGTCCACCTTTTGATCCAATAATCTGATTTCAAAAACTGTAATAAGAAGATAAATATACAGGGAAAGATTTTTGAAAAGAAAATATACTGCTTCTGGAGACTAAAATTTTTATCTACATAAATGTTTACAATATGGACATCATTATATAAAAATGTTTATATAAATTATATAAAAATGTATAATTGCAATTTATTTCTTCTTTTTTTAAAACTCACTATGTAGCCCGGGCTGGCCTTGAACTTGCAATGACCATCTTGTTTCAGCCTCCCAAGAGCTGAGATTACAGGCATGAGCCACTATGCTGGGTTTCAATTTACTTTTAAAGGTTACTCTGCACATAAATACATAGTAACTCAGGGAGAATGCCTCTGTACCCAAAAAACATGAAGAATTAATATTACACATATAAACAATTTCTACACAACTCATTACATGACCAATAATGTCTTTCCATAAATCAGTCAGGAGTAGGAAATATACTTTCCCAGGATGCAGAACTTAGGCACTATCAGAAGACCATGAGAGACAACAGGGGCAAGACATTAATGAAAAACTCTGCAGTCCACAAAGAGCACCAGAACATTTATTAGGTAACTATACAAATACATCATACACATGAACAATTACAAGTATCTAAAGTGTTCTTTCACCTTCACTGAGACCTTTCTGACCTCCAGACCTAGATGTGGTGTCTGCCATATGAGCGTTGCTGTCATTCACATGACTTGACATATATAGGAATGGTGAGGGAACGTGGAGATGTAAGCCATGTGATGGGAGTATTTTGTGGGGAAAATTCCATGTCCTCTCCAGCCCCCACAATCCTTACACAGAGATTAACAAACTGAAAAGAAAAAGCCCTGACTTTAGGATTGGAAGACCCAGGTTCACATCCGAGCTCTGCTGCTCACTGTTTCTTAAATCTCCCTGCTCCTGTCTCCCCTAAAGCATGAGTGACAGAACTGATGACATAGGATTTTCTGAGCAGTAAATTGGAGAAAACAAGTAAATGATCTAGGTGCAGTGCTGACCCAGAATAAATACTCTATAAGTTTACTTGAAAAGTCAAAGACTAGACTAGAAATAGATTCAACAGGATTTGCTAGGTCAAGAACTGCACCATATCTGACCTATTTTGGATACTTTTTTAAGCTTTTCACCTTCAGTGTAGTATTTGGTCTTGTTTTGTCTTTGGGAGGAAAAAAATTTTTCCTTAAAAGCCTATCATTTGATTTTGGTATCCACTTGCATGTTTCTTCTCAAAAATTTACCGTCCAAAGCCACACCTCCAGAGATCTGCTTCATCAAATTAAGTTTGACCACTTCATAAACCCATTCAGCTAATGAACTCATCAATGGATTAGTCTACGTGAAGCTAGCAGCCTCATGGTCCCATCTCTCCAGGAGTCTCTTAAACAAATTAAACTCACAATAGATTGTCCATTGCAGGCAGTTCCAGGGCAGAGTTATCTTCCCCAAATAATTATCACTGAGTCTAAGATTAAAAACATTGACCTACTACAAGAAGGAATGTAGAGATGATCTGTAACATGTATCCATGTATTACATGCTTATGTGAATACCAATGCAAGGTGCCACAGATAGTTTAGGCAATTGGTAGGTGAACATTTGCACCTGGTCATTAGTCCAAAGAATGTTCTCCATAATGCTATTAGTTTATCACTTTCCTTGTCTTATCCTTCTTTGTTGTACTCTTTACTGTATCCTTTTTATTTCACTTTGCCACTTACCTTCTGCCTTCCATCAACTCCCTCATGTCAATTCTCTTTTGTTTTCTACAACCTACCTTATAATTTTTCCTTCCTATACTTTTCATTGTCATGTTTAAACTTCTAATTTTGGATTAATTTTGAAGGATTAGTTTTAGTCCTCTGAGATCAAAGTGTTAAAACATTCTTCCCTCCAAAATTGTGTGGAAGCACAGAACTAAGCATTGCTTGCAATGGGCACACAGAGAAGAGCTGCAGGCTTCTTCCTCCAGCATTTAGCGAGCCAATGACCATTTTAACATTTTGGCTACTCTCTTTTGTATTAGTATTTTGAGACAATGTAGGGTTTTATTTAGCTTTTTCATTAGTATATGTTTGCAATACATAATAATTATATTCATCTTTGGCAACTGGTACATATAGAAAATTATCTTTCAATGAGCAGAATCTATGGGTTTTTTAAAACCACATTTCACATACACACCAAAAACACTTATAAAGGAGTACCAACCTGAACAAATGGGTGTGGGTGGCAAATCCTTTAGTGTGAAATTCTCTGTGAATTGATAAAAATGTTAAAGCAATCCATTTTCTCTACTCATCCTGTTCTGTTGGCTGAGGAAAGGAGATGAGGCAGAGCTACACTTAGCACACTGGAAAGGTTGGGATACACAGGCTCGGCTTTGCAATCTCATCACCTCTAGATGAGGGTGTGACAGGTTTTACTATGACACCTGTCAATCCTCACTAACTAGCAGTAACATTGCATGTAATAAGTATGACCAGAATTAGACGGATGCTAGATCTACACAAATGTAGTATACTGGAAAGCCCAAAAAAAGTATTAAAAAAGATTTGCTAAACAAAACTATGTCTTTCTTTTATGTGCTTTTTTCCCCTTCAGTCATTGAATATTATTATATACCAGACATGAATAAAGTAATTTGGAGAGCATGTCTCGTTTATTTTTTTCTCTCTTCACATTTTAGAGGCTTTTAAAACAAGCCACATAGCAGAAGAAATACATTTGGAGCAACTTGGAATTGCTTGCCATGTGTAGACATAATCTGAATTTAATGATCTGCATGATTAGGAGGGAATGACAGACTCATCAGGAAGCAAGTAGAAATGTTTCAAGCTGGTAAATATTTTAAATCCAACAGACTTCTTTAAGTTATATCTACCTGCTATGATAGGTACATTTTCTTTCCATTGTGGAGTGGCTCTGAATTGTATACATTCACATGTCATTTCCTGTTTTTTTCATACACTTAGTCACTTGGTAACTTTTTTTTCAGTGTTTGGTATTTATTGATCACAGATACTATGCTGAGAATGGCTTGAAATACAAACCAAGATGCAAGCTCTGAGAGACCTGTTAGTGCTGCTCACAAATTTGTACATACTGGTCATTGCAGGGGTCTAGGCTTTCTGCAGTTCACTGCCTAGCAGGCAGCGCCAAATCTGAGTATCTGTTTATGAAAACAACCATCAAAAAGAACAGTAAAAACAAGAACATCATGTATTGTATTGCTCACACGCTGCCTCTCAAACTTATAAATGTTATTAATTCAGAGTTATCACGAGATGATAAAGTTCTATCCATCTGTTCAGAGAATTGTGGAAAACTTAAAAGCTTTATCACATATGTAACCTCTTTCATTTAATATCACAAATCCTGAAAACATTCAACATTTGAAAATATATATCAAAATGACAATGTGAACTTTAGGGAAATTATTTGATTGCTATCTGCCAAGATCTATCTTCATTGTACATATTGAAAATCTCAGGCCAATTTCAGAGATTCAAGAAAATGTAATACGAAAGTTTTTTTTTTAACCTTCGCAGTGTAACTTCTGTTATATTCTAGAAATTGACTCCAGACAACTAATCAAGAGTTCAAAGCAGCTTTTGCAGCCCTAGACTTTCTGTGGCTCAGAGAATCTTGAATAACAAATACTTATGGATGATAATGCTCTGCACACAATGTCTTAGATTAGACTTTGTAAGATAGAGTGCTGAGAGGCTGAACTATGCACTCTAGGAGTGGTTTGAGGGGATTGGTGTGGCCAAATCCCTGGTCAATCATCTCTAGTCATAATTAGCTTTGACTATTGAGTGTAATGCACTCTAATTCTCTCTCTCTCTCTCCCTCTCTCTCTCTCCCCTCTCTCTTTCTGTATGTGTCTATGTGTGTGTGTGTGTCTGCGTATGTCTGCACTTGGTAGAAAGAAAATTTGTCAGTACTGCTTTCAAAACTCAACTCTGGTAATCATGTTACAAGAAAGCCTTTTGAGTTGTAAGAACTCACTAACAGAGAAGCAGCCATTGGGATGGCTTCTGTACACAGCTATACATGGCTTGCTCTTCCAAATGGTAGTCAGTTCCAACAACAGCACAATACTCATAAAGCTTCTAGGGACCATCACATCTTTCTCTCCATACATCTAGATCTACTCTTACAGATGCACACTTTGTTGACAAAATTCTGTTCATTGACTAAATCACTGTACTTTAGAGGCACAGTTATCTTCTCAAATTGTTTCCTGACACTACTACCAACATGCTGCTTTTTGGAACCAGGGAAATGATTCAGGTTAAAGTTTCAATGTGACTTCAGTTCTGCAGATGAGATGTTATTGTAACTGGCAGGCAGCCTGACTCAGTGTGTGAGGTATCACTCTCCAGGCATTGATATAACATACCAAGAAAGACCAGGAAAGGGCTTTTCAGAGTTACCCATGAAAGTTGTTGTGTCCATGTATCTGAATCAGAGGGCTAAAGACCAAATAGGAAGAAAGTTCTTTCACATAAAAGAAAAATTTCAAAGTTAAAGATCTCCAGCAGGGTACCTCTCTCAATTTCTTTCACTAATACCAGACCTGGCCCAATAATTGAGTTTACTGCATAATGGAAAGAAGCATCCTACAGCTTCTGGGTAAACCTATGTATTCCATAGTACTTTGGTATTCTAGAAGTTGAATATGAATATGATCCCACAGATTTGTTATTTTGGGGGTTTATTTTACAAACCATGTCCAGAAAGAATTAAAGAATCATATCTTATTAAATCAAATATGAAAATGATGCACTGATAACATGCTATGTATGGTGTGGCTGAATAACAAAAACATTCTGCCTTGTCAAAGAAGCCAGACACAAAAAGCTACCTACTGTACAATTCCAGTTATATGTAATGTATAGAGTAGGTGTGATAGAAACAGAACACCAGTTACTGCTTTTTGGGGGCTGGAGGGAAGGAAGAATGCTTAACTGGTCCATGGTTTTATTTAAGAATGATAGTGATGTTTTGGAAGTCAACAGAGGTAGTGGTGGCACAACAGTGTGAATGTACTAAATGCCACTAACTTGTTCACTTTCAATTCTATCTACTATGGATTTCACCTCAATTTAAAAAAAAGTTAAAACACAGGAGAAATGCACTACTAGGGAAGACTCAGAGTCCACCTAGTAACTGGTAAAGGAAACCTCTCAGAATAAATACATAGCAAAAATATTTAATTATTAAATATACACAAGACAGTTTGTCAGTCTTCTGTAACAAATCAATGAACTTAAATTATCCCTATCAAGGATTTTTAGTATTTTTTAGTACTCATAGTTCTATATTATTAAAATTAGGGGTGAAGAAAGATGAAAGGGGTGATTGTGTGACCATTTCTGAAATCAAGCAAAGAATAATATTTTTAAAATATTTTAGATGATGACTTTTTTTAAAAGAGTAGTATCTTCCCTGAAAAATCTAATGGATTTCTTTACAAGCTCTTTCCAAAGTTATATATTTATATGGTATTTCTATTTTAAGTTAAATGTTGCCCAAATGGGTACAGTACTCAATAGAATAGGGTACACGCTACTCTTCTGAAAGTTATATCTGGATATTAAGCTTCAAGAGCCAAAGAGGTAGAAGAAGATACAAAGTACTTGAAAAGTCAAAAAGATCTTGGATCAGACTCTGGTAGCCCCCTTTCCATTTCAGGAAGGAAATGGAATATAGTTGGTATTTCCCTAGTTTGGAGCCCTTGGAGTGGGGTGGGAGAGTTGGATGCCTCGTGTCCATGACTTTAATGGGGAAAAGCCAGAGGTAAGAGATCAGAAGTTAGGGCTTTGACAGAGTTGAAATTTAAAACTAGAATACTTCGGTCTCATTCTAAGCCTGGAAGGCAGGGACCTGCACTGAGTACAGTTAAGGAAGAGTAAGAGCAAGGCGGGCAAATTAAAGCAACCCCAAGAGTTCTGAGGAGAAAGGTAATGCCCTGGTGGCTTTTTTTTTTTTTTCACTTTTATTAGGACGTGTTTACAGCACATAATGATTACATTCACTGTAGGAGACTAGTACATGTACATAGCACATTTTAATTCTCTTCTCTGCCCCCCACCGCCTTTTATTTTTCCAGAATCAGGTTCATTTATATGTAAGACCTTATGAAGTTAATTATCATATGCACAGGTGGAAACCCAGACCAGTAAGCTGAAGTACATATGAAACATTTAAGCCTATTATACTAAGTCAAGGTATACTTTTAGATACATTGTTTACACTAGATTACAATACGTTTCTTTCTCTTTTTCCTATTACCTTTTATTTTGCACTATTGAGTTTTTCATATAATAGGAAACCACACAATATTTAAGTTTGTGTGTCTGAATTTTATTCAGCATGAATACATGGATCTGGTGGGTATTCTGGGCTGTGACTAAGCACAGGAGACCTGGGAAAACACCAGTAAAGAGGACAGGAGGCAAGATTGATATCTCCAAGTATAGATCAGGAGATGTCAACACCTGACTAAGATGGGGCAAGGCTGTGTTTTCTCATTTGTTCACTTGTTTTTGTTGTGTCTGCACGGCTTGGGTGGCATCAAACCCAGGTTCTCAGTCCCAGTGCTAGGGAAATGTTCTACCACTGGCCTCCACCTTCAGCCCCAGGCCACAACTCTATATTCTGGATAAATATTTCACAGATTCCTAGGACATAAATCCCACAGATATCTTTTTGAAACAAATTCTACTTCAGACTTTTCAATACAAAAACAGAGCTTATTCATCCAGATGAAAGTGTTATACTTATCTTGGTCACTTCATGAGTAAAGTAAGTAATTATAGGGTTGGGACTGTAGCTTAGCAGCACAGGAGCCTGCCCTCCAAGCAGAAGATTGTGAGTTCGATCCCCAGTATAAAAAAAAAAAAAAGAAAAAAGAAAAAAAAAAAGAAACTAAGAAACAAAGACGTAATTATATGTGCTTCCCATCTCCTGGCAGGAGACCACACAGCATGCATGTCAAGATTTGCATGCATACATAGAAGGGTATAGAAATATTTTTCTAAAACATAATTTCTAGAAACATGGAATGGTTTTTGAAGCCTTCCTAAATATGTACAATTGTATTTTCTCTCAAAGTCTCTTTATAAGCTGTTCATATCTATAAAGTCATGGAATTATTTTACTTCAAAAATAAAGAAAAAATAATAAGAATATGGTAAAGAAATAAACCTTTTAGTTTGAATACAAGACATAACTTCTGACTGTATTATTTATTTGATTACAGGGAGCCTTCCCAAATGTATGAGCAGAGAATCTGGTGGGATGTTTAATTTATAGTGGTTTGGCAGAGAACAAGAGAGCAAGCTGTCTGCTGCAGATTCTGTATTCATGGGGGAGTAAGGTAGACAATTTTAAATTTACCATTTCTACCTTCTGTGAGTCCCCTGATTTCATACCAACCATGCGAACTTTGAAAGAAAAGCAAAAGTGATTAGGAAGAATAAAGAGTGTGTAAAAAGAGGAATGCCTCTTTCAACGGGATTTAATCATTGGATATAACAGGAATACATGGGAGGAAAAAAATGCCAAAGTTCATGATCCACCAGGGGACATTTTTCTATTTATCCTTCATGTCAACTACAACTAATGATGGTGAAAGAGAAGATGGTAAAAGCTGAGAGTCTGTGCAATTATTATTTCCTTGAGCCAAGGGAGGTGCAAAATCCATTACTTTCCCTTTCCACCTCCATCTAAAGCCTGACTCTGAGTCACTTGGTGCTGCCTCCGCCAGCAGAGTGGGAGTTTTTTGGTTTTTTTTTTTTTTTTAATCTGAAGGGGTAAAAAAGGTATTCATTTTCCACACATTTCCTTATCCTGAAGGTAGTTGAGAATTTATGCTCTTATCCCCAACAGAGCTGATGGCTTTCAGAGTAAATAGTAAGGAAGGCTGAGAAAACAACTCAGCACTGACCCTGTCCATATTGGCTGCCCAGTGAGAGGCAGAAGAGCCAGGGTAGAGGTCAAAGAACCCCTCTTGCAAATCTTATTTCGAATGCCAAGTCCTGCAGTCTGCTGAAATAGGATTCAGTAAAGTTGCTGAGGTCATTAACTTCCTGTGTCTTGAGGACAACACCCATCTCATTAGATTTAAAAGCAGCTTTTCCAGGCCAGTAACCTCTTGCCAAGGCCAGGGCCACTGTGCATACAGCAGAGGGGAGCTCTGTCTTTTGCAGCGTCCATGGGGACGGGGTCTGGGGAGAGCCAGCAATAGTAGCTGTAAATGGAGATGAAATAGATGACACTGAGGACTCTAAAGCTAGGACACAGAGCTGTGACTACCAGAAAGCAGACTCTGCAGTCTTCTTGACATTGCCTGGCTGCTGAAGACTTTGTCCACAACCTGTTGTTTTTGAGGACATCTGAAGCTTTGTCATTGTTTCAACAGTAGTATAAATATTCACAGAGGTTTAAAAAAAAAAAAAACAGAGATGCCCAGGTGCCCTCTTTCCTTTACAGTGACTCTGCTAATTAGAATGGTATTTTTAGACAGTGTTCTGGCACTACAAGAGCTCAATAAAATGATCATGCCCCTTGTGCTAAGCATTCTCACCTTGGGGAATTATCTAAAGAAAATAGCAGTTAAACCTACTTGTACAAAGATGTTTATAGCCACCTTATTTGCAACAGCACATAGCTGGAAACAACCCAAATGCTCAACAATTAAGGAGTGATTAAGCAAACTCTGGAACTTTAATATGGTAATAAAGTCTGTGGCAATGAAAATGATGAATATTTGAACTATGTAAATACTTAGAAAGCCTGTGTAAAACAGTGCTGCATTAAAAAGGAGACCATAATGAGAGCACAATAGAAAAGTAAGTACTTGATTATCGCAATGTCAGTATCATTTCTTAGCAACGATAGGCACGAAAAAGTCACAGTCTAACACAGATTGTGTGTCCCTTACCTGAAATGCTTAAGACCAGAAATGTTTCACATTTCTTTAGGTTTTGAATATTTGTATGTGCATAGTAAGATATCCTGGGGTTGGACTCCAAGTATAAATACAAATTCATTTATGTTTCATCCATACTCTATATACATTGCCTGAAGTTACTCTTATGCAGTATTTTTGTTGCGCCATGTGAGGTCAGGTGTAGAATTTTCTGCTTGTAGCTTAACGATGACTCTCAAAAGTTTTCAGATTGTAGAATATTTTGGATCTCAGATTCTTTACGTATTAGGAATGCTCAGTCTGTATAGAGTTAGTGCTCAGAGTAAATGAGGTTTTTTATTTTTAAGGAAGCTTAGGTGTTGTTTTCAGATTTTCAATACAGCTATTTTGAAATACTGTATAGTATTTAAAATTGTTGTTATTACTGTGGTGTAGAACACGATGAAAGTATCCATACTATTGGTCTACTAGTTCATTTGCTCTTTACTTCTGACTCATACCGTTAGACTGACATGAAGAAGTCAGTGCTTTAAAACAATATGGAATTGGCCTTACCTAGTAGTTAAGTGCTAACGTTCTTTCAGTAATATCCACACTTGAATCAAAATATAAAATTAAGGTTAAAAAAATTCAGTAGCCAAATAGTCAAGCAGAAGAAAACTCAGAGCCAAAGACTAACTGAGTAAGGTCAGATGGAAGATCCATGAGAAGGTGTTTACTCCTTGGTTTACACACCCAATTGCTAACACTAAAACACAGAATTGACTGACAAGCAATTCTGAAAGGGGCTTTATGTGCTCAGCTCTTCCAGGGCCAGTTTTTATTCACCAGAATCTTTTCATATTTCAGAGTATAGTGATACAGGACCCACCTTTGCTATTCTAGAAAGGGTCTGATACTATTCTAGGTTCTGTGGTAGCAAAGAGGCCTTGTAAATTCTGATATCCAGATGATGGGCACCATGAGGCACTGGCCTATGTCACATTATTAGCAATATTTTGTTTCTTATTGCTGAAATAATTCACATAGCTAATTGCAACAGAACACATAAAATCCTTCAGTGCCATGCTTCACTGAGATTCAGCATTAGTGTTTGAGCCTAGAATTATTTATGAAGGTTGTTTTCTTGATACTGCAGTGGTGGAACTCCAGCCTCACTGTTACTTGGGATTTTTCCTTTGGGAAAGGCATTCACTTCCTCTCTGTTCACTGTACATGAAGCCAAATGAAGGAAATGAGGGCAAAATCCCTCTTTGAAGATTGATAAAACTTTGTTCACCCTTGGAGCTTTTCTAAAACTGCTTTTCCAATTTCATATCACTAAACTCTTAACAACTTTTCAAATCAGCAAGAATCATTGATTCATGGGTGCTACATTGAAAGCAATCTCCACCCTTCATTTCCAATCATTCCTGCTAGTCAGCTCTTCTGAATCACTTTAGCTATTAAATCAACATGGATATAAATGGCAGGTCTGCCCCTGCATATTTGGGTCAGTTTTGAAATTAAAAAAGATTTCTCCAATGCAGGTCTTTCTTGTTAATGTGAAGTGGAAAGAGGACAGTTTTCAGAAAAATTGAGTGTTAGTTACAACCTTGGGTAGGTTTTTGTTACACAGACTTTCCAAATTCTCACCTGTTACACGATAATAATAGTATCACTTGCCTCAATAGTACCACACCAGCAGATCAATGGGTCTGTAATGGAAGACTGAAGAATTTATGCCGGAAGACTGAAGGATCCGAGGCAGAAACCAAAGAGTCTGTGCTAGAAGCCAAGAGACAACATTCAAGCCAAAGGTGAAAAAGAAAGGAGCTTCTCTGAAGAATCAAACCTCAGCTGTCCTTCCTCCTTCTCTTTTATAATGAGGGTCAAATTAAATATGGGAAACAGTAATTCAGCTCTAGAGCCTGATTTGTCTAACAGAATGGTGCTGTGTTACCTAATATGCTCATTTCCTGCATTGACTGTTTCCTTATTATCCTTGTTAAGAACTTAATAATATGACTCTAGGTTGCTGCCAGAAAAGTCTTCCACTTTTGATTATTCTTCTCTGTTATATTATGCATTTTAGCAAGTTAAATGGTACTTTGAAGTGAGTTAAATGATAGACATTAAAAAATAAAATATCTTCATTCCAGTGTCAGTATACAGTACAGAGTGACATTTAGGCACATAAAATACAATAACTATTAGTAAAATAGCAAGGATGTACTGTTTCATTACATCTCTCACAGTGATAGGAGAGTATCTCCTACTATTTCTTTTTTGAAACCCTTTTTGTCTATTTTCTTAGCAATCATAAATTACATACAACTCTGGCAAATTCGTAAAGGATGCAAGGAATGGTTCTCAAATGTCAGTTCAACTAGAAACACTGAGGACCTTGGCACTGCATGCACAAACCCATTCCCAGCCCCAGAGATTCTGATGTAATTGGTTTGGTATAGGTCTCAAGCATGCTGTTTGCTTCTTTTAAGGACCCAAGTATGCAATCACAACTGCAGATTGCTTTACATTTTGCTTAAATAGAAGCAGGAAATCTTTGAGCTGTCCAGTGCATATTTTGACCATTTAGAAGACCATTGTTATGGTTTGTGTTTAAATGCCCCTCAAAGCCTCATGTAGTTATGGGGCATGAGCCTTTGGAAAGCAGCTGAGTCTATCATTTGTGATTGGTTTGTTGTGTAGCATTGGTATTGGTGGTGTGAGTCTTGTACTTACCCAGGGGCAGAAAGCCAGCATACACTATAAGGGAGGAAAGGAGGCCTGCTTTTCCCTTTTGCCCTTTTGGGTCCTGTCTCTTACAGCTAGCATGAGCAGTTGTCCTTTAGCCATACCACCCTGCCTTGGTACCAGCTGACTGAACCAAAAACCTCCAAAAACCATAAGCTAAATAAACCTTTCTTTCCTTCATTTTTGGTGTTAAGTATTTCATCTCAGCAATGAGAGAAATGTAACCAAGACAACTATCCATAGCCATGATTCCTAAATTTAGGTGTGGACGTGTAACATGATATATTAGAGAAAGCATAGGCTTTGGAGCCAGTGCTTGTTCCATTTGGGCTGTGTTGCCACAAGTGAGTGATCTGACCTCATTGTCTTCTGCCACATAGAGAAAAGAGCACATGTAGGATTGAAGTGATGTTTTTATCAGGAACATATTAACTAGCCGGCTCTCAAAAGTGGTAGCTTTATTGATGATTACTAATGTTAAGAAATAAAGCCTACCAGCTAAATCAAATGATAACTCTCTGATTCAATGGCATCTGATTGTATTTCTCTTGAATTTTTCTTACTTTCTTAAGTTTCTGCTGAAGCCTCAAGGCTGACACATGGACTTGTGTACCATTCATGTTTTAAAGAGAAGTTCTTCCCCATCCACATAAGACTCCTTTATTAGGGTTTTACTAGAGAAAATAAATATAACACAAATGTATAGGAAATTACTAGATGGGCTTATGATGATCAGCCACAGAGTCAGATGAGGAAGCGTGCAGAGGCTGTCTGCAAGCAAGAGACTGAAGGCTTCAATCCAAGGTCTGGAGTTCACTGCAGTGTCCCATGCAAGTCCACACCAGCAGATCAATGGGTGTGTAATGGAAGACTGAAGAATTTATGCCGGAAGACTGAAGGATCCGAGGCAGAAACCAAAGAGTCTGTGCTAGAAGCCAAGAGACAACATTCAAGTCAAAGGTGAAAAAGAAAGGAGCTTCTCTGAAGAATCAAACCTCAGCTGTCCTTCCTCCTTCTCTTTTATTCCATCCAGAAGATAAGCCATCCTAGGGTGGGTCTTCTACAGCCTAGGGTATAGAATTGCTAAACTGACCTAGTTAAGCATCTAAATATTTCAAGTTGACACAATCATTCAACCACTGCAACACCTCAGAGGGTGGCATGATTCCGTGGCTTCTTCACCATAATCCACTCCAGGGATGGGCAAGTTGCTAAATGGTGCTGAACTAGAGCCATTGTTCACAGAATTTTTACTAACAGAATGTTTTGGAAGATAGAGCAGGCCTCACCCAAAGAGCAGGAACTGGGCAGTCAGCTGGGGAGTGCTTCACATGTCTCAGCGACAAGAGTTGTATAGGAGATTTGAGGATGTGTGAGGGGATAGCAGGCAGAGACCAGTAGTAAAACATCAAACTGCCGCATGCCCCGAAGAGCTAATGTTTGGGTAACTGCCATCACCAGGAAAACACCCATGCCAGATTGTTGTAGCCGAATGCAGGTGTGACGGGGAAGTCTGCTTTATACCCCCGACCTCCTTCCCACTCCTGACTGGGGGCAGAGGCAGAACAGTGAGGGGGTGCAGCGAGAGGAGAGCATCAGATGTAGCCACGAAATAAAAGCCCTGGTCCCACCCTGGTCTAACTGCTGACTGGATCTGAGCTTGGAAATAGAGTTTCTTTAAATTAGATGAGAAGTTGAAATTTTGATTTAGATGACACTTGACTTTTCAATATCTTGAAAAATGAGACTTCTAATGCCACAAAGTGACCCGAGAATCTATGAGATGAACCCAAGATAATGGCCAAGAGAAAGGAAGGAAAAACTTACAGCACAGATTCAATATGATGTGATGTGAGACAGATGGATTATTTTTTATGCCTGCATTTGACCAAGAACAGCTCCTACCATATTCCTGTGTCTGTTTCCCAAGGGTCCAGTGTTCACTTGCCACTTGCAGATTCCAAGTGCGGAGATGACTTGAAATGGCATCAAAACTCTTCTGACACAGATCACTCTAGACCCGAAGCAGCTCCCTTAATTTCTTTCAAGATAAAGACTTTCCTGACATTTTAAAAATTGGTGCCAGCCTTTTGCGTTCATGTCACATAACTTATTTAATTCTTATTTAATTTGACGCATCAGGAGACAGGTTGCTGTATCACTCTTCATCTTTGCTGCAGCCTCAGCAGAAAACTATCATCATATCTATGCAACTTTATGGTGTAACCTATTTTTCTTCATGATGGCCCTGAACCCTAGACAAGAGGGGTGTAAAGAAAGGAGCATCGGCATGGGAATCAGGCAACTCTAGGTCACTGTCACTCATACTAACATACCATTTTATTATGCTTCTTAAGTGCTCTGACCTTGGTTTTATTGCCAACAAAAGGACATTATATCTGCTGTATAGGACTGCTTTAAAGGATAAATTAAATAGTATAAATAAAACCTGTAGCACAGTGTTTGGCACATAAATGCTAAATACTGATAGATTAAAATACAATGATTGTATTTACTTTCCTATTGCTGATACATGATACCTGACATTCACAAGTTAAAAGAAAGATTTAATTGGCTCATAATTTCAGTGGATTCAGCCCGTAGTTGACTGATTTCAAAGTAATATCATGACTGAAAGGTATAATGGAGCAAAGATGCTAAGTTCACAGAGTCCGGAAAGCAGAAGAGAGGATCAGTGCCAGAGAGGAAGAGTTATAGGACTAGACGTAGTATCCAAGGTCATGTTTCAGAAACACACAATTGTGTGCTTTTTAATCCTCTGAGTGGCTCCCAAGCTCAACAAGTTGACCATCCAGTGTAACAACCACAACTATCATGATGATCACAAGGACAGCCATTACAATGAAAGAACATTGCTGAAGCAATATACCATATTTATCACTGGGTCATGAGTGTTATTATCCCAACACAATAAAGACACTTTCCTTTAGTATACACTGGGGAAGAGGAATTTTACAGCAGTTTCCTCCAGAGTTTTCTATTCCTTTCTGCTTCTTTTCTATGTTTCCTCCTGCCCCATAACTCTCAGCTATATCATGTTTCAACAATCACTTTATTCCTAGTGATTACAGGTTGGAAATTACAGGGACAGGTCCCTTAGTGACAATGTCACCAAATCTGTACAGATCCAAACAGAAGGGTGGTAGCCCCTCTTCCTCTGTTCTCTGCTTCTGTATTATCTATACAACCACCATCATACTAACAAAGACAAGTAATGCAAAAATGGGCAACTGTGTCAAACTCCTCCAGAGGAGAGCAATAGCTAAAAGACGCCTGTGCAAAAATACAGACCCACTAACCAGATATTTCATCAGATTATTCCCATACAGACCAATAAAAGTACAGAAATTAGCCCCTTGCTGCTGTCCCCTTGACGCACACTCAGTTTCTAGTCTTGTTTCCCCTAACTCAGGTTTCTCTACCTCTCTTTTTATATAGCTATGAAGAAATTTTCCACCACCTTGGGTTTTAGTATCATTTCCTTAAGGTTGATTTCCAGAAGGCTGAATTGTTCAATGTAGAATCACATTTCACTGGGACTGAACTCAGATAACCAGGGTGGGTCATGATACTCTATACTTGGATGCAGATAGGCCAGGGCAGGCACTGTGACCTGGTTCCACCAGACCTCTATCTGCCTAGCAAGGTAGTGACCATACTTTCACATGCGTTTACTGCTGGAACACTTGTCACCATCTCTGCTTCACCCATCCCCAACACACAACCACACATTTTCTACGCACAAACTGCAATTCTCAGCAGCAAGATTCTGAAACCCTTAGAGGAAGAAACCATTTTTCTCACTTCAAGATAAAAGACCTCACCTTCTCACTGCTCCACAGAAGGCTATTAGGTCCATATTCCTGTGCAAAGCCTAGTTACCTCCTCCTATCAGTCTTTTCTTACTTTTCCTATCTAATTGCAGCATTCTTTATTCCAACAAAGACTTTTAAAAGTAGCGATTTTTCTTTTAAGGATTTCTCTCTCTGCTACAAAGCACCCAGTAAAAGCTTTGAAATTAGTTTATCTTGACTTAATTAAGTTCTTAAACAAGATACTCCCCTTTTTTCCTAGTTATAGTGTTACGTTAGTTTCATCTACTTGCCCTTTTAGGTAGACATGGTATAAATTCAAAGATTTCCACTTCAAATTTTTATTTGTTAGAACTATGTCAGGAGATGAATACAAATTACTATATTCAGTAATTATTCACCACTTACAGGCAGTATTCAAAGTGTTTTGCAAACATCAGCACACTTAAGAGCCCTATATGGATAAATAGCAGCACACAATCCTATATGAATAAACCGCAGTTAACAGCCCTACATGGATAGGTGTTATGATCATCTCCACCTGGACATGAGGACACTAAAGCAGAGAGAGGTTAAGTAACCCTATCAAAGTCACAAAGCTGGTGAAAGGTAGGATTCTTATCCAAACAGTCCTGCTGTGGGTACCATATTTTAACTAATAGACCATCCTGCCTAGTTATACAAACCGGTTACTCATTCTCTATCTCATAGGAAAAAAATTTCCTAATGTAGATAATTTGTCATCATTTTTGGATATAGAAAGAGAGTGACCTTGAAATGGCATAATAGCCTTTCCAAGTCATAATCTGGCAGATCTCAAATATAGTGCAATACTTATAAATCTAAAATCTAGGGCTGAGCATGGTGTTGTACATCTATAATCCCAGCACATAGGAGGCTGAAGCAGTAAGATCCCCATGAATTCAAGGCCAGCCTAGGCTACATGAGCAAATTCAAGATCAGCCTGAACTAAATAGTGAGACCCTGTCTCAAAATAAATAAGTAAAATCTAGCTGCAATGGATGGCCGGTTGCTTGTCTGAGTATGTACTGGGTAGTCTTTGAAGGAGAAACGTTAAAGAATTTTTGCTAGAGAATCATTTTCTACCTGACTTTGCTATCAGTACAGTCATTTGATTAGGCTTTTAACTAATACAGAGCACATGTGCCTGGAGGGTCCTTTAAAATGAATCCATTTTGTCAATTACAGTGAAAGCCATAAATTATTACAACATGAAATGAGCATAGATCAAGGCTGCCATATTCCTATGAGCTTTGTGGTACACCTTTAACCTAAATTGTACTATCTCCTTGTAAATGGAATAAAAATTACATTGTTTTGACCTTTGGATCATTGGCATTTACATTTTATATATTTCCCAGAAGAATTCACAAAGATATGCAGTCATTTAACCTGCTCCTAGATAAAAATATAGAAAACACAAAATACTGAGCATGTAATAGGCTTCTTTATGGATTAAATTATTGAACAATTCATACTTGAATCATTATGTAGTGCAATTTATAACTTATAGGAGGCCATTTATCAATAATTTTTGAATGATTTTTCAAAACAAGTGCAAATCAAAAAAATAACAATTTACTCTTAATCTCTGTGATGAGAGCCTGGCTATTATGGCATCGATCTCATTCAATCACAAGATAGGATTGTTGACTCCAGGAGATACTATGAACATGTCTCACACTAACTCTGAAGCTCTCTTGAGTTAAACTTTTCCACCTGCACCCTGTGTTCTCCAGAATCTGTCATAATATACAGTCATCCTGTGGCATCCATAATTTATATAAAGTGGCATGATATTTGCATGTAACCTACACACATGTTCCTGGCATACATTAAATCATCTTTGGATTACTTACCACACCTCATATAATGAAAATAATAGGTAAATTGGTTGTTATATTATTTAGGAAATCATGACAAGAGCAAAGAGTGTGTAAAAGTTCATTGCAGACACAACACCTTGTTTTCCAAGTTATTTTCTGTCTGTGGTGTTCTGAATCCACAAATGTGGAACTCAGTGATTTGGTGGACTAACCGTGCTTGTTAAATGCCTGGTATAAGTAAACCACTAGACCTAGCAGTAAAGATTTGGAAGAAAATAATAGATGGCCCCTGGCTTCAAGGAATTTGTGGCTTACTGAACAAAGAGTGGTTTACAGCAAATGCAAAAAATATTATTATGAGAGAAGCACTGGTAAAGTTACCTGCAACATAGAGAGATGGCACAAAGAGCAGTGATCAGTTGACTAGAATGGATCAGCAGTAGTTCAAAGCCTTCTCGTTCATTTAAACTAGATCTTGAAGAATAAGTAGGAGCCAGCTGGATAATATCTAAGAGTATCTTAAGACAGAAAACAGCAAGAACCAGATTATACAATATGAAAATAGTTTGGACTTTATTCGCCATTCCCAACAATAAGACACTGTTGAAGAACTTGACTGGAAATATAATAAGATTTTGTTCCTCTTCTAGAGTTCTGATGATGGATAGAAAAACCCAGGCTGAAGAGAGAGAAGGCAGTTAAAAATCATTCTAAGAGCCCCCCAAGAAAAGAAATTCAGGGGCTGGGGATTTAGCTCATCAGCACAAGCACCTGCCTGGCAAGTGCGAGGTTGTGAGTTCAATCCTCAGTACAAAAAAAGAAAGAAAAAGAAAGAAAGAAAGAAAGAAAGAAAGAAAGAAAGAAAGAAAGAAAGAAAGAAAGAAAGGTGAAGAAAGAAAGAAAGAAAGAAAGAAAGAAAGAAAGAAAGAAAGAAAGAAAGAAAGAAAGAAAGAAGTTGAACAAAACCAAGGCAAGGAGACATTTTTTTTAACTGTAAAATAAGATGAATAGGATCACAGAGATGGACACAATGAGAAATAGAAGGTGACTATTCACTGTATCTTAGGGGAAGTAGTGCCATTCTGTGAGGTAAGGAGAGAAAGTAATCACTTTTATGGTGCCATTATCAGCAAATAACAGAAAACTCAAATAAAATGATGCAAGTCAAAAGGAGATTTATTACCTCAGGTAACCAGAAGAGTGGTGCGAAAGTCAAGCAACCCCAAGATGGGTCAATTCAACCACATCCATCAGGATTTGGGTTCTCTTCCCATCTTCCACTGTCCATGATGCTCACAGACACACTATGGTGCTCACGGTTCAAGTGCCACCTGGGAACACAAAGGAAGTGTCAGCACAAAAGAGAGGAGCACCCAAGGGCCTTTCTTTCAGATAAAAGGAGTTCCCAGAATCCTTCAGCACCTTTCTCCTGAAGTCTTGGTGCCACAATGGACACAAGTGTGCTGCCAAACCCAGTCATTAGCTAGGGACAGAGCTCATGGTGATTTCCTGTCCATCATGTAGGAGGCCCTGTGTTCAGTCTTCATGACTGCAAATGAAAAAACAAAAAAGCAAACTCAGTAACTAACAGAGAAAAGAGAACCTTGCAGAGGCTCCTGGTCAGTCTAGTTTCATTAGTAAGGTGTTTCCTCTCCTAGAACTTTGTTGTTTTTTCTTTTAATTTTATTTAAAGAGAGAAAAAAAAAAACCAACAACAAAACAAAACAGAAAAAAGGGTAGCAACAATACAGAATTCCAAAGGAAAAAAAGAAAAAAAAAAACTAAGAAATCACTACTTGGTAAGTTACATACTGTCATCTTAAAAACAGTTGTTCAAGTTACAAAATTAAAGCATACCCAGTAGACATTCAAGCAGTGAGACTGTTAACAGTTGTGCTCAACAATCTAACAAAAATGGTAATATGGTCATCTATCTTACACACTTAAACATACATGCAGTTATAACCTTTACAACACTTTCTTTTCCTCTCTTTTTTACAGTAGCAATTCTGCATTTTGGGTTTTGCTACTCCTACAGTTCTTATTACTTTTTACACTAGATATACAATGTGATATTTATAAATATGATTCTTATTTATTTCACTAATGAGGATAGTCTCAAGTTGTCTCCATTTCCCTATGAAGGCCTCAAGACCATCCTTATTCACAGAATATTCCATTGTATAAAAATACCACATCTTTTTCATCCACTCTGCAGTTGATGGGCATCTTGGTTGTTTCCAAGATTTAGATATTACACATTGTGCTGCTATGAACATGGGTGCACATATATCACTGTGATATGAACTTTTCAGTTTCTCTGGGAAAATACATAGGAAGGGAATAGCCAGGTTGAATGGAGCTTCCAATCCTAGTCTTCTGAGAGTTCTCGATACTGATTTCCATAGTGCTTGCACCAGTCTACATTCCCACCAACAGTGGAGCAGTGTTCCTTTTTCCTCGCAGCCTCACCAACATTTGCTATCAGTTGATTTCTTGATGGCATCTATTCTTTCCAGAGTGAGATGATATCTCAATGTTGTTTTAATTTGCATTTCTCAAATGGCCAGTGATGATGAACATTTCTTCATGTATTTATTTGCCATTTGTATATCTTTATCTGAGAACTGTGTGTTCATCTCACATGCCCATCTTTGGAGAGGGTCTTTGAATTTGGGGGGAGGGGTTGATGTTTTTTAGTTCTTTATATGTTCTTGATATAAGTCCTTTGTCTGAGGGGTTGCTGGCTAAAATTCTTTCCCATTCTGTGGGTTTTCTTTTCACTCTGTTGGTGATTCTTTTGAAGTGCAGAAACTTTTCAATAATATGAGATCCCACTTATTGATTCTTTGAAGTGTTTCCCATGCAGTTTGTGTTTTGTTCATGAATTCTCTCTAACCCTATATCTCCAAGACTTCTACCTACCTTATCTTCCAGTAGGTTTAGTGTTTCTGTTTTAATGTTTAGGTCTTTGATCCACTTAGACTTTAGTTTTGTGCATGGTGATAGGCATGGATCTAGTTTCAGTCTTCTGCATGTGGAGAGCCAATTTTTCCAACACCATTTATTAAAGAGGCTATCCTTCCTCCAGTGAACATGCTTAGCCCCTTTGTCAAATATCAGGTGGCTGAGTGTCTTTGTACTTATGTATCTTCTAATCTGTTCCATTGGTCCTCAGGTCTATTTCTTTGCCAATACCATGCTGATTTTATCACTGTGGCTTTGTAGTACAGTTTCAAGTCAGGAATTGAGATGCCTCTTGCCTTGCCTTTATTGCCCAGAATTGCCTTTGCTATTTTAGGTTTCTCCTGGTTCCAAATGAATTTTAGGAGTGTTTTCTCTAGATCTGTGAGGTATGTCAGTGGTATTTGATTGGGATTGCATTAAATCTGTATAACAGTTTTGGGAGTATGGCCATTTTCACAATGTTAGTTCTTCCTA
>PVJX010013353.1:0-47618 GCA_004027295.1 Dolichotis patagonum | reverse complement strand
CAAGAACTGAAAACATACCACAGTGATATATGTGCACCCATGTTTATAGCAGCACAATTTGTATAGCCAGATCTTGGAAACAACCTAAGTGCCCATCAGCTGAGGAATGGATAAAAAAGTTGTTGCATTTTTATACAATGGAGTACTAATCAGCTATAAAGAATGATCACAATGAGATATTTATAAATAAATGGACATGACTTGAGACCATACTCATAAGCAAAATCAACCAAACTGACATGTGTAAATACCATATAGTCTCTCTAGTATGTGAGTTGGTAAGGGTATATAAGATTTTATGGTAATCATGATTTCCCATTTCATGGCTTTGAAACCTTTCAATGTTTTCATTCATTAGTTGAAATGGTTTTAATGTTTTGTTTGACTTTATTATGCATGATGGTATGAACAGTGGTTTTGAAGAAAACAAAACATTATGGCAGCCATTGCTGATTTAATATCATCTTCCTTAGAAGTCCTACGATGCTTCTATTCTTCTATTACCATTGATTCTATCAATAACACTATGTCTTATTAGTATTTGATTATGTGTGATAGCATAAACAAAATTTTCTATCGAAAATGAGATATTATAGTGCCCATTGATCATTCTCTGTTATTTGGTTCAGAATTCCCTGTAATTCTTTCACTCTTTGAATGGTTTTATACTATTGTGTTATGTTTGATATTATTTTATTTGAAACTATGCTCAACTATAGCAGAGAAAGAGATATTGTGATAGCTACTGTTCATGTCTGGTTGTCTTAATGTAAAATACTGTGTTGCCTATATTGTCCTGTTCTGATCTGCTCTGTTCTGCCCTTTTTTGTTTTATTCTCTTTAAAAAAAAGAAAACCACATCTTTATTACCCATTCCTCAGTTGATGTGCATTTAGGTTGTTTCTAAAACTTAGCTAATCTGAACTGAGCTGCTATAAACATAGGTGCACATATATCACTGTGGTATGATTTTTTTTCACTCTTCTAGAAAGATACCCAGAAGAGGAATAGCTGAGTCAAGTGGGACACCTAGTCTTAGTTTTTTGAGGGATCTCCACACTTATTTCCACAGTAGTGGCACCAGTCCCAGCTATAGTGGAAAAGGGTTCCTTTATCCCCACAACGCCATCATTTGTTATTGGTTGATTTATTAATATTAGCCAATGTTTCTACACATATTTAGATATAAAAAATTAAATTATATAAATATATTCCACGTATTCACATGATTTCTTAGGATGTCAGGGTTTATTTGATCAGAAGTTAAAATTGGCCAATATTGGACACTTGGTAAAATAATGAAGATTCTTTTCTTTTTAAAATATTTTTATTATTACATATTTTCAGCGAATACATTTTACAGTCATCTTGGGAGACTATTTGTACATGTGTACAAGACTATTAGTATATGTGTAATATGCACATAGTACAATTAGGTTCTATTTATTTATATCCCATTCCTTTCTCTTCCACCGCCATCTGTCTTCCTCTAAATTTCTTTTTCCAACTTTAATTCTTGATGATGTCAATATGTTTATCTCATTTTGAACTGAATTCAAGGCCTCAACAGTCATCATTTCTTCAGTGGTATAACATACCTGGGAGACTCTCCTCACTTCTGAACACGGTTTTCTGACATTTAGTACTGTGTGGTCCACTAGTGAAGTGCAAATGGGATACTAGGGAATTTAGACTGGAAGTGTTAGAAGAATTTGAGTGGATGTTGACTCTGAGAAGGAAAACTCAAGTCATGCATGGTGGCTCATTCCTGGCCATTTAGTGAGAATGTATTTCAAAATATATTTCAAAAATCTGGAGATGGAGTAGGGTTGTCCATTCAAATGCCACCTTATAATGAAATTCATGAAAGAAAAAGAAAGTTAAAGTCACTACTGATGGAGTGATTAGAATTGTTGTATTCTCCTTAAATATTTTCATGCACACTACCACTTGCACACTCTACAGATGTCTATGCATCTGCTAATCACATCTGAAGAATACAATGTTCAGGTTTTAGGTCACAGTCAAGCAGAGATCATTTATTAGCAGCCCACTGGTTGTTTGCCAGAAGTCTTAATTTGGTATTTGGAATAGACTTTCTAAGGGTAAAATATATAATTTTGCAGGTGAGTTAATGGTGAACTGTTTCATACAATTACCTTTCAAATGTTTCCAAAGTAGTACCCTGATAAATGTAATTCTCACTTACAAATATCTAGAATTGGATGAGGAAGAAAGAAACATAGAAGTATTACAAATCTCCGTGACAGATGAACAAGAATTAAAGTAAATACAGTTTCCACATAATTGCCTTTATATGCAAAGGATGTGATACTAGTAGAGTAGATGTTGTCCACACATTTAAGACGAACAAGAAGGGTCAAGGGATTGGCTTGGCCAGAGGATTCTGTGGTATTCTATAACTTACAGAACCACATTTTCAGAAGTAGTGGCAAGATATATATATATATATATAGTGCTTTAAGGGAAGTTATACATATATATATGGCATGTTATAACATGCTTTAAGGGAAGAGATTTGATTTTGTTGGGAAACTTTCCCACGATTGTAGGAAACATGTTCATTGTCTTTTATGTTTTAATAATATGCTTATGTTTAATAATAACCTTAATTTTGTCTTAAATTGTAATGTAGACTTATGCCAGATTTTGCTCTTCTTCAGAAGCACAGAAATGCACCATATAAGGACAAAAATATCCTAATAAAAAGAAAGTCTCACTTGATCTTAATCAAAAGGCCAAGTAGCAATAGAAAAGAAAATCTAAGAGGAAAAAGTAGAAAAATTGGTCAAGAAAAGAATACATGGTACAGTATTTGCATTTGGAACATAAAAATTAAGGTAGATTCAGGTTTTCTTCCAATGTAGCAGTATTTTTTATTCATTTTTTGTGTCATTATTTCTTTTACCATTTCCACTTAGTGACCTGTCTTTCACATTTCTAGCCTGGTTGAATTTAAGTGTGTTTTAAGGTGTTAAATGTCCACTGTCCAAGTTCCTGGGAAACCCTAGTACTGACACAGACCCTCCCAGACAAGCCTCTGCCTTCTGGGAGAGCTGGCCCTGTGCAAGCCCTCCTATTAGGTTGCACAGAGTCAAGGAGAGCAACTCTAGTCCAGCCTCCTCTCTCCAAGCTCAGTGAGTAGAATACTGAGAATATGTGAGGAGGTATCTTTGTTTATTTCCCTGGTAAGTGGTAAAAGTTTTGAAAACTATAATCTTAGTTGTCACCACAGATCATGACACACTGTGTTGAGAGAAGGGAAGGGTAGTATCGCCTTGTTCAGGTGGCTGCTTGCTAATGGATTAGATTTTCTGATTTATTTTGTGTCTAACAAAAGGAGGAAAGGGAACTTGGCTAACACTAGGGAAGAGTCAACCATACTGCAGGAGTGGTGACTCTCCACTGCCTGGGTGGGTTACAGTTCATGAATTCCAGTGTGAGGGACCAGCAGTAGAGGCTGGAAAGAATTGTACCACAGGCAGCAGAGCTGTGTGGAGGACGTGGGAATGAACCCGAGCTTTCCTCTGAGGAAAACACTGCAGTGTGCTATCCCCACTGGTGGGTGTCTTGGAGAATCACAAGAGTGCACCCAAGACAGACACATGGCTCTGAGAGTGAGTTCGAGATGAGTCCAGTCAGCACTGGGACTTGTAGGACAGCACCTCACTGTCAGTGATGTCAGAACTTTCCCTTTTCTGTGCCCTCTCCCCAGTCCCAACCTCCTCAGGGACATGAAGAATGAGAGGGAGGGACCTTGCAGGATCTGACTGCTTCTGCCTTCCCTGCTGTGTCCCCTGAGCCAAAGGAGAGTATTAAATGGTTGGATTTGAGATGGAGTTGGACCTTGACCAGACTGGATTTTTTGACCCAGACTGAGCAGAATGTATGGAGAGTTTGAAGGTGATACTAAGGAGTTGGGCATGCAGGGGAACGTGGTTGAAGGCAGGAGTTAGAAGAATCTAAAGTCAGTTCCTCTTTGTGTCCTAGAAATGTTTACACAGTTTTGTGAACTTACGCTTTCAGAGTATGACAGTTATAGAATTTGTGCCATTCATTTGAAATTTAGCTCAAAGAACATGGCTTTTTGATGAGTTATGAAAATTTGTTCTTTATGGCACAAATATAGTGATTGATAGTCATCTAACACTTTTTTCTTATAGTATGTATTACATAAATTCAATGCAATCCTAAAGTAACTCATTCTTTAACTTAATCGCAAAGTTATTTTCTATTAATTGTGACCTATTTTTGTTAGAAATTTTCAAAGGTGATGATACTTTTTCCTTTTGTGTTTTTATTAAAAGAAGAAAACAGTGAAAAATTGACTCTGGAAATGTTGACAGTGCTAAAAGAACAGTTTTTATTTTTTCATAAAAGACCCTTTAATCACTATAGAGAAGCCTTCATAAGAGTAAATCCTAAAAAATCTTTACAATTGATGAATCATTAACAACATTTCCAGAAAGATAAGGAATATTTATGACACTGCAGTTGTTGTTAGGGGCAACTGGGCACTTCAGTGTCTTGAGAAGTGATTCAATCTTTTGTAAATCAGTGAGCAGGCAGTGGAGCATATTATAAAAAGTATACAGGAGAGATTTTTCATCAGGCGTCTGTGCAGAATGAAGTCCCCACCAAGAAGCATAGTCCACATTGTCTGTGCTATAAGGGTCAAGCTAGACATAAAAAAGACAGTCATTTATTAATGCTGTTTTTTGTATTTTTATGCTTTCATTTTCCAATTTGTTCAATTCATATTTGGGAAATAATGGAAATTTAAAACTGCAACTAAATCATAAATTTTTATATATCTGTCCAGGGTCTCATAAACCTATTTGTCATCTAAAAACTAAAAACGGAACACAGGCACCATTTTGTTGTTGTGTTCTGTTTTTTTTTTTTTTTTACATTTAAATGATCACAGGCAAAGTAGTCAGATGAAGAACAAGAAAGTTGCTATTTTAGTATAGACATGGTTTTGAACAATAACAGTGGAGAGACTTGCTTCAATTTGTATAGTCAGGTACTTTTATCTTTCCTGAAAATTGTTTTAGAAGTTCCATTTCTGTTTCATTTCCTCTGGTAGGTCAGCACTTACTTTTTGTTGCTTTAAACTGAACCTATTCTAGATATGGATCTGTAGCAAACTTGTAGAAAGTGTGATGTTTTCCCTTTGTTCTTTAAGGTACAAACATGTTATGATGGACAAAAATGTCAGAATTTCTCATTCTACCCAGGAAATGTATCTTCCAAATTTGTATGAAATGTATCTGCTTCTTTCTGAGTTCCCTGAGCTGGAGTTAGTTAGAGAAAAATGTGAATAAGGAGGTTGCTGGCAATAACCTGCCATAGTGCTGGCTGTGCTGTGGGATAGGTGAGATGGTGCCTTGGGAAAGGACTTCATGGTCAAGAGAGAAGAAGAGGATCCCTGTGCCCTCCTTTAACCTCTGCGAGCTGGGAGACCCTCAGATCCCAGAGACTTAGTGACACTGTGCTGCCTCAGAAGATGTCAGCTCATGTCCAGAGCTATGAGATACAGATGTGAGATAACTGTAGACCCTGATCTGCTGAACTATTTAGTAAGAATATTCTTTTTGGGGGGATTTCAGATACCCCTTTCTTCTGAAACTGTAACAAGATAACATCCACTTAGGAAAAAAAGTAATAGAAAATGACTTATATTTTAAATCTAAAGTAACATATTTCTTTATATAGCACATTGTAATGAGAACTTCAGAGTAGTGCCTACTTGTTATCTCACTGATGTTGGAATTTGCATCCAACAGATATCAATTCAATCTGTGTATGTCCAGTAATTTATAATATTCATTTTTGTAAAATACATTTTCATTTAGGAACAAGAAAATGGAAATTTTGAACAAATTTCTATAGCGAATAAAACAAATTTTCATAGATAATAGGAACATTCTACAGAACTAATTTCTGTTCTTTTGTGGTGCTCTAATACCTAGTCATTGTGAGACAGCCCTGAGGATGGCTTCCTCAGTCTATTTTGGCTAGGTGTGTGAAGGTGGAACATCCTATCTGATTTTGATTTTTTCCATTTTCCTTTCCCATTCTGACCCTCTGGTGCAAGGAGAAAAGAAGAAAAATATAAACAAAGCTCCTGCAGTTGTCCGGAGATCCTTTGAAGAAAATGTTTCTCTTGCAGATGCTCTGTTCTGATTTTCTTTCCTGAAAAACTTTTAAATGCTGACCTCATGAAGGGATATATCATAATCAGAGACTTTGAGACAGTATAGAGCAGATGGTCCCTGTTCTGAGAGGGAATCCTGTTTACATTAGAATCTGCACTGTGTTGACTAAGGTTCTTATTTTGCTTAATAGCTGAATAGAAGGTGGAACATTGGGGCTAAATGTTTTTCATACAAAGTGAGGAATTTGAAATATTTCTTATCACAAATAGAAACTTATTATCAGAAAATGAATGAATTAGAGACAGCCTGCTCACCTGACCGGCTATCTCCTTTGTGATTTCTTTAAGTTGGTGGTGTAGTTCAGAAATAGTTACTTCTTTGAGTGTGAAAAAATCATGGAATTTAGGCAGGTGATGTGCTTCTTGCTTCAGGAACATCAGGGGGTCGCTCCAGGAGAGCAGGTAGTGAATCACCACTCTGATGATGTCTTTATGCTATGCAGCAAGTTTACAGCAAACACAGTACAAAGCAAAGTAAGATACAACTAGGTTAGTTACAAGACATTTTCTCTCTGAGAGGCAGAAGTAACATACATCTTTCTTTCCTGTGTGTATGTAAACTTTTTTCTATACATGCTAGAAGTTGTAATAAAAATACAGTTTAATCTGTTGGCCTATACCATGTTACATTAAAACAAACAAGTTTTTTAAACTACTGAATAGAAATGATTACTTTATTGAATGTTTTAATGGCTACCAGTCAATTTTATTTTGCCTCTGAAATTGTATCCATTTATTTAAAAATCATGTTAATACTGTGTTTACACAGTGAATCAGGAGATACAATAACAGTAAAAAATTAAATCATAGATACAAGATTAGTGATTGGTATGTAAACTTTGTTGTCTTTGGGAGAGAGAAAAGAGTTGCATCTGTGAGTTGTGACATAATATTGAACAGGACATGCCAGTAAACACACCAGAGGAGGCTGTGGAGGAGTGCAGAGGGAAGACCCTGGCATTAGAGAAACAAGCAGAAGAAGAAGCAGGAGCAGGAGGAGCAAGAGGAGAAGGAGGGAAGGGGAAGGAGAAGAGCAAGGAAGAAGGAGAAGGAGAAGGAGAGTTGAAAATGCAGGAGAGATGCTGCAGATCAGTCAGGGTTCAGTAATGTACCACAAATGCAGGAATCACACTAACCTGTAATCAATAAAGATAAATCTGCAATTGCTATATATATTTATGAATATTCTACTCAATATAAACTTCCCTAGAGAACAATATTTTCAATCCTAGGCACAAGACATTCATTGTTTAAAATGATGTCATCTGCATTGTCAATTTCTAGTTCTTATACAATATTTATTCGGCATTTTATTTAATGTGTGGTTCACCAAGTACATAGAGCACTTTTTCTTTGGCTGCTCCCTTTTCCTCTACAGGTGACTACTGCTACCACAGTCACAGAGCCCACAGGGACTGATGCAGGGCGAAGCCCCTGTCCTGCCTCAGCTGTTCTGGTGGAGCCGGGCTCAGGACTCACCTGCATCAGCCTGGCCTCCTCCTGCCCAGCTGGAGCTGCGATGTCAACTGTGTGGCACCTTCTCACAGCCGGCATAAGGAATGTGTGCTGGGAATATTGTTTTACCTGAAAATGATGAAGAAAATTCAATTATTTGGGTTTGGAAATTGAAAACAATTGTGTTTGGAAATTGGATCCCTGACTGATCTGCAGCATCTCTCCTGCATTTTCAACTCTCCTTCTCCTTCTCCTTCTTCCTTGCTCTTCTCTTTCCCCTTCCCTCCTTCTCCTCCTCCTTCTCCTCTTGCTCTGCTCCTGCTTCTACTTCTGCTTGTTTCTCTAATGCCAGGTTCTTCCCTCTGTGAGTATTTCCCTGATGTAAATATGCATAGATATGTAATTTTTAAAAATAAATTCTCCATAAAAAACAAATCTGAAGAATAGTGAAATTAACCATTTTGCCTTGTGTTTCCTATTAATTTGGTAATTTCACTATTTTTAACACCTTTTAACCTCTCCACCTCAAAACTTCTTTGATACATGCTTGTTGTCTCCAGCTTCCTGCAAGTTATTATTTAAATGTTAACACTGAAAGTAGTATGAACCACTGAGCTGTAAGAACCTTAGGTATCATTTTCTCTATTATTTGAGCCAAAATCCTCATTTATGTGCATCTATATTGACCTGTTTTGCCTCTTTTTCTTTGGGTCCAGGTTAATATTTGTTCTTTAAATAAATATCAGGAATCACATTAACTTCAATTACTCTTAATCCAGAAACATGTATATTGCCAACTTCATCATAAATTCAAAATCGAAATTTTTGACTTTGACAAGATAATCACTATAAAAAGGCAAAATAGTTTAGGAAATTCTACAACATGAATTAAAACTAAACTGAACTAGAAATACAGTGAAGGCTGGATGTGGTGGCAGCATTTGGGAGGCTGGGGCCGGGTGATCACTGTGAGTTTGAGGCCAGCCTGGGCTACATAGTGAGCTCAAGACCAGCCTGAACTACATAATGAGACCTTGTCTCAGAAAGCCAAAAAGTAAAGAAAGAAAGAGAGAGAGAAAGAAAGAGAAAGAAGAAAGAAAGAAAGAAAGAAAGAAAAAAAGAAAGAAAGAAAGAAAAAAGAAAGACAGGAAGGAAGAAAGGAAGGGAAAAAGAAAGAAAGAAAGAAAGAAAGAAAGAAAAAATAGTGAATAGTATTAAACCAAAATTGTGAAATTATAAAAGGATTGCTAGAATGAGTTGAAAGATGGAGAGTTGACAATGGGGAATGAAAAATACAAGTGAATAAAAGTTGCCTGAGTGGTGGGCCCTGTTCTCCAAGAAGGCCGATTGTTGTTCTAAACCCTGATGTGTTTCTGACATAGCAGGAAGAGAAAATGTGCAAAGTCCCTTTCAAAGGAAGACTGAACTTATGTCCTTTTGTCTTTTTATAAATTTGGCCTTTTTCTTCTAATTAGAAAATCCTACCCTGAAGTTCTTTAAACAGGAATTCCAGCATTTGAGGTTTTCAAAGGGTATCAAATAATAAATAAATCAAGGCATGCCTTGCCTTACATCTACTTGATCTGCTCATGTCAGTGCCAGGCTGTTCTCATTCCTGGAACATCTGCAGTGTGTGCTGTGCAGAGTGTCTGTGGGCTTGGCCCTGCACACCAGAGCAAGAAACCAGTGCTTTTCCTTTGCCCTGCTCAAGAGTGGCATTTTAAACTGTTTAAAATGTTTAAAAAAATTTAAATCTTTAATTTTTTGAAAATCTGAGATTTCACAAGACTTCCTGCTTCTTCATCCAAGAGTATTGCTGATGCCTTTTTAACATGTTAATTTTTATTACTTGACATTTGGTTAATGAGTTCTTCATGGTTATGTTGTAGTATAATGGATCCACTGGTGCTTCATTTTGCAAAGAGACAGAAAGTGAGAAACTTACAAGTTCCAGGAACACTTCTAAAGAGTAGAAGTGCATCTTCATAGTCAAGTAGGTTGCATTATTAAGCAGGTCCTGGGAGATCATCTGGCAGGTGATACTCTCGAGACAGATGGGATGAGAAGCCACCTGCTGGCACAGGGCCAAGGTTGACACAGCCAGCAGTAGGAGAGTCTCTGCTTAAACAAAACCACAGCATCTGGGATGATCTATTATGCGAGGTCATCACAAGCCATCCCGCCCAGGGAAGCCTTGTCTATCTCCACTTACTCCAAAGCACAACTTGGTGCTGTAAGAGCTCAGATAAAGAAGAACCAACACCTGTGTCCCTGTAGGTAAATGCTGTGTTTCCACAGTCTGAGAGGTGATTCCTAAAGTTTCACATTACTCCCACAAGTGCTTCTGTACAGTACAAATACTTGTAAAGAAACTTAATGCTGACTCAAGACTTTCAAGGGTTCTTTTAAAATGGTTTAATACCCTGAGAATTTCTGTACTATATCACCAGTCAGAATCTCCACAAGTTTGTAATTTTGTAACTCATTCACATAAATGAGTGTCTAAGTGCTAAAACAAGACACCACGTTTTCCCTGCATGTTTCATCCTCATGCTTCATAAGACTAAACAAGGGACCACTTGGTTGCTGATATTGGGTATGACAAGAATCCTATCATAAAAATGATGTCATACCCAGATCTGCTAACTCACCATAATAATTCCATGCATCTGCCTCCCACTTCACTTGTCACACCCTGAACACCTCTGAGTTTTAAGACTGCACCTGTGCAGCAAGGACCACTTATATGACCAGGGGCACAGTGTTTGCAGTGGTCATTGTCATTCTTGAGAAGAACAAACTTTGGCTTTTGTAGGAGGGTAAAAGGTGATCTGTATAGCTAGAGAGTATCCATTTTCTTTACTTATAAAGTTCCCATCTTAAGGATTTTTGCCACTAGTCAGAGATGGATACATCAATTTTTGTTTTATTAAGTAGATGGAAAGATATTAGCCTTATCAATAATATGCACTCAAAATAAATGAAATAGCATTGAGCTTTCATATTAAAATAATCTTTTACTTTCAGTAACAACTCAAGAAGAATATATGATACAAAAATATAATAATCAGAAGACTAATTTCCACAGAATATTTGATAAACACAGTTGTAATGCTTCAAGAAAAAAATAGGTAAATATTAGATATGTGTAGAAAATAAATTTAAAAATTCTAAATATACCTGAAATTATTTATAATAGAATGTAGCTGAATAACATTTTAGTGATATGATTTGCTTTGCAGAGTTTACTTTTCTGAAATACATGTGAATCCAAAAGCGTACATGATGCACTGTGTATTCATATGGTATTGACAAATGGAGACATTATATACACATACAAAATATACCTTGCTGATAGACAACCTAAGACTGGAGCCCCAGGAAATGCATAACTGAGTGAGTGTTCCTTGGTTGTGAGTGTATTTTCTGCACATTTGTCATTGGACTGGCATTTACAGTCTATGATTCTAGAAAATACACACTTTTTCGTGTTTATAGAAAATAAAATTTACGATATTTGTTAATTTCATTTTATATAAAATCTCTAAAAAAGTAAAGGACATTAACACTAGCGTGTTTAATCATTTGGCTTGAATGAAAGTAACAAAGCAGTATAAGATGCACATATGCCATTATTTTCTGCATTATTAATTCAGAATTGGATACCATTATCTTTATTCAAGTTAAGCGAATCACATAACAGATCAGGATAACAGAAAATATTAGTTTCTAATTTCTGGAGTAAAACTTAGGTCCACTGGCTTTTGTATTCTACAGTATCTTAAACTCTGCATTATAACTTTTGTTCTAAATAGTTCCTTACTATGGCATCTGTCCTGTGCATTGGAGAATGCTTAGCAGCACCCTGTCCTATACCCAATAGGACCATCCTTGTGCCTGTGTGATATCCACTAACACATGCACACATTCTGCAGCTACTGCAAGATGACCCAAATGTCCAAAGCAACACAACCACTGAATCACTTTAATAGGACTTGTGCAATTCCTTTGCAGAAAATAAAAAATGCATTGTTCATAACTAATAAACCTGAAACACCGTGTTATTAGCTAAAATTTTACATTAACCCACACAAGAGTGTTGATGAAACCAACAGCTCCCTGAGCTGGAGTGCATACCTTTCCCCTTGGTGTCCATGGTGATGTGCACAACAGGAGGCACGGAAAGGCTGGCTGCCCCACCTGCAAGATCAGACATTGTTTTCCAAGCTTTGACATTTTCCACATACAGTTAACCAGGTCTTCTCTTTCTTTGCAAGTCCTCTATTTTTCCCATCAAAATTACTCCTAAAATTTCATGCGACAAATATTATTTCTTATTCATTTTAAGGAAGACATAGAGGCTGCTAATGAACAATTTTGATTACTTAGACCAAAAGGAAATGAGAGAAATGATTAAGGTGAGTTGTGGAGACCAATGTGAATTGAAGGATCTCTATATCTTTAGGGATCATTTACTTTAAGTTTACTGTTATTTCTCTGCAGATAGATATAATTGGATCTCACCTAGAAAATAGACATTGTACTATCAAATACAAACATTTTCCTTCAAATATCATATGTGAATTAACTTTCCAAATGTAAGCATTAAATTTTATGAGACATAAAATAAAGATTTAAAGTAGAATTTTACAATCACTTGCATAAATTTTTTGGAAATGTAACTTTTTTCTTGCCTTTATGCACTCTATTTTGTCCTATTTAAAATGAAATATGTGTATGGTTTTTTGTTTAATTATTGTATGTTCATCTTTGTTACTTCTCTCTCATACATATAGTTTTGTTAACACTGCATATAGATTTAAAAAGAGGCTTAGATAAACTCTATGCAAAAGTAAAAAGGCAGTGATTCTATGTTCAAGTTATATGCAAGGAAGGTCATTTCATTTAGAAGAATTGGGAAATATATGAATAAGGCAGAAACACAAGACATTTCACATCTACTGATGTTCACAAATGACTATAGTATGGAAATACAACCATCAACCTTAGAAAGTACATTTTGTGGTGGCACACTGCAGTTTTTCAGGGCACATGAACATACATACTCATAAGTGCCTGGTAGACAATTTGATAAAATGGAGTTTTAGCCAATAACTTCTGCCACTGTTAAGGAGAGAGGGAAACAAACAGGAATTTGATTGTAATCTGCTATCTCTGACACAAGTCACTCAATGTTGAAGTGAAAAAAATCTTCTTTTTTGCATTAAATATTCTGTACACCACTTAAAGACTTCTAAATGGTGTGAGTATAATGAATAAGCAAGTAGTTGTTAATTATTTTCACTAATAATTATATGCATACAACTAAAGCAGCTTGTGTTTTTTAATTTTACTCTTACTTTCTTTGAAATATACCCATGAATAAAGTGAATTAAATGTAAACTCTTTTTATGCCCTTTCATTTTTATATCATTTAAAAGCATGTTGCTTGTGCTCAGCATTAATCTGACTAAAAGTATAAGCAAACTCACATCTCTGAAAATCAAGCTCTAGTTGCTCTAGTTTAAAGAGTGCTAGATTTTGAGTAATAACTAAGTTTGGTGATTTACTGGCTTTGCAAATTTAAATCCTTGGTCAGGATTCAAAACACTTTTACTAGACAGCTTCTTTCATAGATACTGAATATCAACTTATTAAGGGCGCAAATCAAGGAGGAGACAAATTAAAGTTGTCTGGCATTCTCTTCTCTCAAATGGTTTGGGTACTGAAATGACATAACAACTGACATTCAAACTACTGTTAAAAATTTCCATAGAAAGGCAGGGTAAGAGTGATCCATGAAAACCTGAGTGTATGTCTTCATTGGGGAACAGTTGATGCGTTGATCTGCAAAGAGGTGAGTTGTTCAATAATGTATTGTGTGCTCCTTTGCCCTCATATTTCCTCTGAGTGGAATATGAAACATCTAAATAAGATAAATATATGTCTGCAAAGTTGGGCTTAGAAGTTCAGAGCCAGAAGAGAGCAAGTGGTTATGTGATGGAGATCCAGAAATTCCAGTAGCTGGTCTGCACATTAATTTATAATTCACAGAATAAAACAGATTAAAAAGCAACACCACCCCGATATCTAAAGCCTGGAACCTACCTGTGAGTTGTTGGTACAGGCTGAGTTGGGAAGCTGAGGAAACTGGAGCTTCAATACACAGCTAAAGACACACTCGTTCATCCCTTTTATTCTGCCTGAGCTGAAAGCCCATTGGAGGATGCCGCGCATAGTCACATTAGGTCCTCCCCAGTCAGGTTGGAGAAATACATACCTATCATATTGGATGCATGTGACAGGCAGATTGAGAGGTGGGTTTTGCTAATCTGCTAGACATTGCTAAATGCAATCAAGCAGACTTGTCATGATTAGCAGTCATAGTGCATCCCAGTTCAATTTTGCAACCAAGCACTTCTCCTTAAACCACATATGATTTCCAAACACAGATAATAACAAGTCTATAATTGCACCTCACTATCAATGCTATTCTGCACTGAACTAATAGTTTATTGACTTCTCCTCCCATAGGAGACAAACTTCTTTTAAGTGATTCTTACACTGCTCTTACACTGCTCTTGCCATAACTTACTTTATAAAACATAGATTTAATAACATTTAACTTCTGATATTTAGTCAGTTATAAACACATTATAGAGTTCAGAAATACAACCAAAGGTTCCCATAACATAACATATGTTTTCAGGAGGCATCCCATCTGCTCCTGTCTCTCTACATTGAGGGATAATCTATACTTTCTTCCTCAAGCATCTAGGAAAGTTCGTATTCTGCCTGGTTCGGGTCCTTGTAGCTTCACATTAACCTTAATAACACTCCATTATAATACTAGATGTCAGGAGAGATCCTTACATTTGAACCATGCTCATTCTTACCTCCACAGAGGGGCACTAGTCCAAGATTGCCTTGACATTCTTTATGAGTCACCACTATTAGCATAGTAACTCCCTATGCTGGTTGTTGACTCAGATGCATGGGGGCCCTGGGATGGCCAAGGGCAATGCATTTCAGTGGGATCACTGTTGTTTTTCTATATGGAAGCTTTTCCATTTGTGAAACTGGTTTCTATTTTAGTAGAGCATAAGGTCACAAAAACAGAGTATTACTAGTGGGTAACAAACAGCAGTGCCATTCCCATTTTCACCATTATTCCTGTACCCAGGAAGCCAAGCTATTGAAGAAATAATTATAGATGTTAGATACTAATGAGATGTTTACACAGAGTTATGTGTAGCTTTGTCCAGCCTTGCAAAGTATTACTACATACCAAAACTGTGATTGTATCTTCAAAAGACACTTTCATCATTGTATCAATCTACCTGCATCTGGATGGTGGGGAATGTGTCAAGACCAGACAATTCTGTGGACAATAGCCCACTGCCTTTCTTCCTTATCCTTGGAGAGTATTTCTTGTAAAAAACAATTTTGTGTAAAAGGCTCTTACAGTAGATGAAACATTTTGTAAGCTGATAGGATGCTAGTTCTGATTCAAACATTATATGCAACAAAGGAAAATTCACACCTTGCACAAATGTGCATTTCAGTTAGACAAAGAACTTCCATGTCCATGATGAAGGTCATCAAATACATGCAATTTGTCATCAGGGTGCAGGTTGATCACCATGTGAAGTGGCATCACACCAGTGCTCAGGGTTGGTCTTTATTTCTTGGTAAGTTGGGCACTTAGCACGGGCTTCATCACTCTCACCATGACAACTTCATTCATGAGTGGATTTGGGAAATAATAGTTGTTTGAAAAATGTGCTTGACTGCTATCCACAGAATAGGGTTTTATATATCTTGCTTATTTAATTCTCCTCTTATAGGATTACCTTATCAAGGCCATTGCAATATAACACAAATATTTTTACATACTTCAATCATAAGGAGATGTTGATCTTGATAATTTTTCACAAATGTCTATGGTTTCCCATGTTCTCTCAATCTGCATACCATATTTCCAGATCACTTAACTCAAGAGATGAATCACTGTAGAGTAAAAAATCTATACTATCATACATCTTGACACATTTTTGTTTCCAAAGCAAAATTTATGAGGCACACTGTCAAAGGTTCTGCCACTGAGATTTTCCTTCAACTTTCTCTTTCACTTATGTTCAGCAAAGAGACTGTAGTACTAAATATTTCCCCCCTTAGGTGGGGCCCACATAATCTGCAGAATCCTCAATACACCTGATCCTCCCTTCTTCTGTCAGCAGAGCACAGGGTACAGGGTATGAGGCCATAGGTACACATGAGGACACAGAAGCGAGTAAAACCCAAGTGAGAACTACGACATTTGAGCACTATATCAGGTATCATACTTGTAACTTCTGAAATGCTGATATGCAATTTCCAATTAATGTTGGAATGTTTGTGTACAACAGACTTCATGGCTAGGTGCATCCAATAGCACCCAGTTCATGATGTGCCTTTTGAGGTGCATGAAACACAGTGTTCTCTTACATAGTGTTCAGTTTCCAGTAAGAACCAGTAGTGGTCAAGGAGCTGTTTCTCAGGCAGAGTGGTTGTCAGCAGATGATGGCAGAACTGTGCTCTCAAATCCAAATATAAACCCTAAAATGTTTTGAAATGTAATGAAGTAATTTATTTATGTGTATTCTCCTTTAGAATCTATTTTAGTAGAATTTGGAGGTTTTACATTTGAAGTGAATACCATATGGAGCTAAAATGTATTGGATACTACAGGCTTCCAGGTGACCTAAGGAGTACAGTGGCATTTTTCCTGAGTCTGTAAGATAACAGATGGAAGATTAGTGCAGCACCATATTTTATCTTTTATGGCCTTTTAGAAGAACAGCTGGAGTTTAACCCAACAAATAGAATACTCAGGCCCTGCTAAATGACGTGTTTATGCTCATTATCTTAGTTTGAATTACTCTTGCCACAAATGGAGTTTCTCATTAACTTAGCATAGTTAAAATTTCAAAGATGTTATGGATAAGTTAAATTTTTTCTTGCTTAGGGTTAGTTTTAGAATTAGAACTATTTCTTTTTCCTGTGGAGGTCCAAATTAATACCAAAGTTTGTGTTAAGGAATTTTTTAGAATATTACCTGTACCCTCAAGTGTTGTACTAGATACAGGGGAAACATGTACTCAGACAAACAATGGCAATTCACTACAATTATTATGGGAGAAGAAGAAGCAGCAGTAGAATAGAAAATTGAATATCTATTGCAATATGTAGTACAAAACAATGTATGATATGATTAAGATACATGGTGAATGTTTAAATTAAAATTTTATTAGAGTAGAAGATATCGGCTATTATCCCTGCACAAATACTCTCCCTCACTTTGAGTATTGTCTTGGTTACTTTTCTTGTGTGCTGAGACAAAACACTTGATACTCAAAATTAAAGAAGAGGTTTGTTTAGCTCACAGTGAATGCTTTCAGTTCATAATCATCTGGCTCAAGGCAGGGTGGCATGGTAGAGGGGCAAAAGTTCATGGTGGCAAAAGACAGAAAAAGTCACAAGAACAAAAGGGGAAAGAGCAAGGCTCTTTTCCTCCCTTATATTGTTAAGTGGGCTACCTGCCTTCAGGTGAGTGTAGTAGTTACACCATCACTGTGCCCCCATCTTGCACAGGCTCAGGAATTGATACTCTTCTTTGGAGAGTATAAATAAACATGCTATACTGCTTGAGCAGTTCCTTTCCTCCTATCAGGAGAGTAAGGGGTCCATCTGACCCCAGCTTTGTCTTTTTTTTATTTTTCTCATCCTCTTGCCGGTACTTAACCCCAAGAACCTCAGGAGCTACACTGGGTCCCGGCAAAGCCACACTCCAGGATCCTGCTGTCCACAAACTCTCCCTCCTTGGTGGAAGAGAAATCCATGATGGGAGGAAATTACAAAGAAGGTCCAAGGAGCAGTAGAGAGCAACGGTTGAAACTCTGAGCGAGAAAGGTGATCCAGCAGTACTGTAAAAAGCATTCATTCCCCAAATTTTATGTCAAACACCAAAGACCTCTGAATCCCAGGGGCATCCTACACATTTCCTATAAATTTGATATCAGCAAGAAGAGCTGCCATGCCTCAGTAGAAGCCAGATAACCATTCAAGTTCCAGGAGCACAGAGCCCTCTGGGAGGAGACACAGACTGCAGCCTGAGTCAGCAGGGAGAAGTGAGGCCCAGCAGAGTCATCCAGAGAAGACTCTTGCAGCTGTACCCAGACAGTGGGGAGTCCAAGGCAGCTTCAGCTCCTCTTGCATATGCAATAAGCCTATTATCTAAGTGCTTTTGCTTTTTAATTTCCTTATATTTGTATTCCTGATGTAAAAGGAACTATGTAATATTGAAGCTAGTGTGTTTGATTCATTTTTCTTAACTCTGTCATCTCAAGGGCTTTTATTTTCCTCATATGATGTAAATTTATCCTTCTTTATATAGAGTAGTACTCCAGTGTGCATAAATGTCATGTTCTTAGTCATTATTTATTTTTTATTTTAATGTATATTATTAAGGGACAGCATCTATACTGGATCCACAGAGAGAATGAAACTGATCTAGGAGTCTTCCTTTAACAATGAGACTCTAGTAAGTATCTGAGAAACTGGAGATTCTGTGAGCAAACAGTCCTGGGAAGGGAACTGGATAGGAAAAACTGGACAGGAAGGGATCCACTTGCTGGAAATTCATGATGGGATCTGCAGATACCTAATTTAAACTATAGAGACTAAACTGGATGGTGAGGGAGGAAGAAGTCATAAAGATACAAACATATTGGACTGTAAATGTGTATAGTTTTGTTTTGTTCTGTTCTTTTTTTTTTAACCTCAGAATCAGTTACATTAATTGAGTAGCCTTAGAAGAGTTGTCACTTCTTTTATTCAGAAACAAATATAGCACGAATGCTAGCTTTAATGACTGCTTTGAAGTAACATCATTAGCTCTGTTATGTTGCCTTTTTCAGATTTATCAGATTAATTTTTTATATGCATAATGTTTTCCCTGTAGCTCATGCAAATAAGCTGGTATGAAATCAAGAACTATTAGGTATTACAGAAAAATCCCTTGGCTTGCTGTATTCAGCTAATTTATCATCATTTTTGTTATTTTTGGGTATGACTGTGGTTTACAACATGCTTCTTCCACACAGGGTATGTAAGGTACTCGTCTAACCCACTTCGTGAGAGGCTCCTCAAACTCTTGCCCTGAAGGCCAGGCTGGGAAAGTCCTTCCCTTTATCCATCTTCCCAGAGGAGTGATAAGGTTCTCATTTGTTAGGTGTCCCCTAGACACCAGAAGGGCAGGAGCAGCTGCATCACACAGGCCTTGCTACTTCTCCCCAGCTAATTCTCTCTCACCATATCTCAGCCTGCGATCATCAGTTTCTATGTCTTTACTTGGATTTCACAAGCCTAGTATTAAACACAGGCAATTTTCCTTAATTTCTTTTTAAATACACTTATGCCAAGTGAACTTATTAGAAAGTAAATATTCATTTTTTTCTATACCCTGTTATTAGAGCAGTAGAAACCATAAACCCTGACATAGGCAAAGAAAGAAATTATTTCATCTCCAATAGGACTTCTGCCTGTTGACATGATTACCTTTCCAAAAGCTGAAACGGTTTTTACATTTAGATTATTGCTTGATTATGGTCATTTAGAAGATAAAGTTATGGAAGATTAATGATATTCATCACTCTGTTCTCCAGTCCATGCTGAGCCAGGCATCCATAACATTTTGTAGCTTTTCCTTCTGGATGTAGAGTCGATTTCTGTTTCACTTGAATCTTAGCCACCTTTAAATCTTGCTTAAATAGAAGAAAATTCAGTTAGCACACAGGTTATTAGCAGAGTTTGGGAAAATAAAATCGCTCTGTGTTTCTGGTTTTCTATTTCTCCTCTGAAATTGCCGTGAAATTTCCCGTGTATCCTTCTGGAAGAAAAGTCAAGAGGAGCAGTCTGGTACACTGGCCACTGAGAGCAAAGAAGAGGCTGGTCCTCCAAAGCTATTGAGTGAACTGATACACTGATAACTTATAATATGTGTGTTATTGTTTCTCCAAATTTTTCAGTGATCTGCAGTTGTTTTTTGAATGGATAATAATGGTGACTTTTCCAACTGATGCTTAATTTTAGGATCTTTTCAGAAGATACTCTGTATTTTACGAGCTATGATGCATCTATAGTTGGACATTAAAATATAGAAGAGACATTCCTTTTCCATAGATAGGAGAAATTCCATTCTCAGTTTGTCTAATATTATCTATTTATCTGTGATGAAACTCAGATTATCACATGATTATGTTTCAGAATTGAAATAACACAGGAAGAAAATATGATCATTTGCTTTTATCAAAGCATTGCCCAAAGCTGTGCTGTTTAAAGCTTTACTGAATATGAAATCAAGTCATTTTCTAGTTGTAAATAAAATTCTTTATATTCTAGTTATTTGGAAATGTACCTAGCCTCTTAGACATGAAAATCTGGCTTCGGTGCTTCAGTTAAAAGCTGAGTGTGTATAATTACTTGTTCCTATCCTTGAAAGAAGTGACTCTAAAAGCAGTGAAATGAAAATGCCTTGAGTTTTATTCCCCAGAGCATCCTGCACAACCAGTAAATGTCAGTTATGTATTCATTACATCTCTGTTCATTTGAAGGAAAGCTGTTAAGTTATTGAAAGCGCTTAAATTTAAATACATTTGTTTCTTGAATTACTCACAAATCTCTGAAATTGTTATATTTTAGGTCATTAGGTAAGTTTTAACAAATACAAAAATTGAAATAATTTCTTTCAACTGATCAGATAATAACCTAAGAAATCTAGAAATCAACAGAAACTGAACAAACATGTGGCTGTTGAACAATTAATTGCAAATGGCCTCTGGGACATTGGAGAAATCAAGGGAGCAACTTTAAAAATTCTAGAATAAAATGAAAATAAACTCAACATAACAGAAGATTTGGGAGACAGTTCTGGATTTTTAACAATAGAGTTTATAGCTGTTAGTGGGAAAAGTAAAATAGTCCAAGAACTCTCAAATAAGAAACCTTCTGATACATCTCAAGGTCTTAGATAAACAATGGCAAAGCAAAATCAAATCCCCAAGAAAGAAAGAAAGAATGGCTTAAATTGATAACACTGAGACTACAAAGGCAACATTAAATATAATTTAAAAAGAGTTGCTTCTGAATAAGACAAGACAATAAACACTTAGCTAATGAAATCAAAGAAATGTATATAAGCCTCAGGTTAGTACAACTGGAGATAGAAAAGGTAAGGTTTACTTCATATATTGCTAGAATAAGAGGATCATAGATACCTATGACTGAAATTATTGAACAAAGATGATAAAATAAGCAGATCAATAAAAGACTCCTTACTGAAGTATCAGGAAAAGGCCTCCCACAACTAAAATCCATGAAAATATGAATTTCTTCTCAGATTTTCCCAGACTTTCTTAGATTATGAATACCAATGATCCTCAAATATTTCTTGAAATGGAAAAGAGAGGTGGGTGTCAGTAGTCATTTAATGAGGTCAATAACTGTGATACCAAAACTGGATAAAGACAAAAAAGGAAAAGTAAATTATAGATCTGTGTCCTTTATAAATGGAAATGTAAAACCCATTGTAAAATATTTGTAAACAGTATTCAAAAACATGTGAAACATCATGATTTGTGATCAAATAGGTATTATTTCTGGGATGTGTGAATGTTTCTACAAATGTAAAACAATAAACATAATACACAGTGAAAATAGGACTAAAAAAATGCAGTGATAACATATTTTCATGACAAAAAGTCCCAAAGGAATTAAGTATAGAAAAATCCTACCTCAAAATTTTAAGAGCCATATATAGTAAACAGATAGCCAACATGACACTGAATGAAGAAATAAATGAAAACTTTCCCACTGAAAGACATTCATTGCTTGTATACCTAATTAATATGCTAATTAAATTGAAAACATGAATCTATTACTATAATTCTAATGCATTTGCTAAGTAATTCTGGTTGAAAAATGAGGGACATAAAAAAATAGAGTCTGCAGAATTAAGAAAGTAACCAGTGTACCTGGTGTTTCCAATATCTGTGTCATTTCACCATTTTAACACATTTTTTAACCTCTCCACTTCTTCCCTTCTTTGCCATACCCCTGTTCTCTCAACCTTCCAGTGTAGTTACGATGGTTGCCTTATCATGGAGACCCTAGAGGATCTCCTGGCATCTGACTGCTTCAAGACAGATAGGGTGGGAGGTCACATTTTGGCACAGGACTAGGGTTGACACAACCAGCAGGAGAAGGGAATAAAACCACACAGCACCTGGGATGATCTAGTTGGTGAGCTTATCGAAAACAATCTTGCCCAGCGAAGCCTTGTCTATGTCCACTGCCACCACGGCAGGGATTGGTGTTGTAAGAGCTCAGACAAGGAAGAGTAAGAACCTTCCACTGTGTCCCTGTACATGAGTCATATTTTCATGATCTGGGAATTGGCTAATATACATCTTCATATTACTCCCACGAGTGCATCTTTACCATGAAAACACTTGGAAATTAAATTAAATCTGATTTATGTCTTTTGAAATATTCTCTGAAAATAGCTTACATTTTTGACAATTTCTGCAACTTATCAGCAGTCTTAATCTCCATGAGTTTGTAATTTTTAACCCATTCACAGATATGAGCATCTTACACAGTTTTGAGGGGGGTACTGGAAATAGAATTCAGGACCTTGCTCTTTCCAGGTAGATGCTGTGCAGCTGAGCTATATCCTCGTCCCCTTTAGTGGTTAAATGGAAGCACCACATTTTATCTGTAGGTTTTATCTTCAGCCTTGATGAGAATAAACACAAGACATGGGTATGGGTATGAGGAGCATCTTATTTTAAAATCCAAAATCAAACATGTATGATAAATAAGCATGAGTGAAATATTTCATATAAAATGAAACAGAATAATCTTTTAGTTGTAAAAGTAAACACCGGGATAGAACTCTACATTAAAATATTTTACTTTCCCAAAAGGCTAATATACCCAAAATTTACTTTATGCAATGTAAGGACAACTGAGATCCTTAGGTATGTCAGATTAGGGAACCAAGTCTCTTTAGGAGATAGGCCTGGGCATCACAGCAAGCAGCTGAGCTGGCACGCTTTGGTGTTGACGCTCTCTACTGCACAGCTACACTGTCCCACACAGAGCCCTTTTTGAGTAGGTTGCTTCTCCCCTCAAATTTCCCCATTTAGGCACCAAATGCTGCCCCTAGCAACAAGTCCAATAGCAAATCAAGTAGAGACCTTCTGGATAGGTAGGAGCGCTGATCCATAAAATGTACTGCAGCTCCAGATTCGGTGGTGTCCCAGCTTTTGACCTTGCACTGCCCAAGGTCCTGTCCATTGTGAATATTTCACTTCACACTGCCCTTTTGTCTAGCATGGAAAGGGACTGTATTGGTGCAGTTGCCCACTTTTCAGTGGGGCCCACATAACGTGTGGAATAACATATAAAATAAATCTGGACGTAGTCTTCACTCCTGTCAAGTGATGGCAGAGTGCATCTGGTAAACCATAGGAGCACACTGTGTGCAGAAGGCAGTATAACTAGAGTAAGAATCAAGACAGTGAATTCACATGCTTTACTTGTAACTCTTGGAACTGGTCAAGCCCAATGACACGTGAACCATTTCCCTTTAATAAAGAAGTGTGGCTGTGTACATCATATTTCATGGTGAAGTGAATCAGGTAATACTCAGTTCTGAGTGGGCAGCTTTAGTTAAATGGACACATGCTGAGGGCAGAACCTTGCTCATAAATCTTAACATAACACCTACACTAATTCCTTTGTATTGTTGTGAAACACTATTCTCCTTATCATGTATTTTAGCAGAGTTCAAAAGGATCATATTAAAACTATTGTATTTTCTTAACAATCCAATGTAATATATTAAACCTTATCATTTTAGAAAGAGCTGAAAGCAAACTTTATGATCTCAAATGAAAGATTATGTGTATATTTTCAAAAGTAACATTCATCACTGTCAAAAATTTATATAGAACCATATATAAATCATTGTATAAGAAATGAAGTATTGAAATTTGTGAAATATGAAATTAAACTATTTCTCATTTAAAGGCTATGCTTATGAGACTACGGCAAGTTGCTTAATTTATTACCAACTTCACTGAATATGATGGGCTACAGTTTGTGAAAATTACTGATTCCTCTCTATTACCTTTTGCCCATGGAGCTCTCCTGCCCAGCTGTGGCTCACAAGTTCCTAACCTTATAGAGGAATCATAAATGAAAAGCTGAGGTATCCACCTACAAGGGTGGCCTTTCTGCAAAGCACTGACCTGAGAGAATATTGAATGTGTCTGGAATAGCCTTTGAATCTTAACTAACATAGACTGTAAACAATGGTTTTGGTTATCAGTTGCTACAAAATAAAATTAAATTTAAAAATTAAAGACCAAACTAAAACAATATTTATTAATTTAATTTAAACACAGTTAATGTGTCATCCTCTTTCAAGATTCCTGCTGGCATGTTTCATGCAGATGGCAGCCGGAGGGCGTTTAGGTCTAAAGACACCTGCAGTTCTCCTCCCAGCCTTGTCTGGTAGTTGATGATGGCTGACACCTGGCACTTCCAGGAGGATCTGGTCTGGAAGGAGGGTTCCAAATGAAAGAAAACTAAGAAAAATAGGTAAAAACATCACTGCCTTTAATGGCTTGACCCTGGAAGTTACATAGCAGTCTTTCCTCCATGGTCATCAGCACAACTATACTATATTCACAGAATAAAAGTGGCACAAACTCTCAGTGGGAGTGGTGTCAATGTCATATTGCAAGAGAAGGCATGGGATGAAATAGTCTGCGGTGTTCATCTTAAATATGTTCTGCAATGATCATTGTGTTCCTTTACTTTAAGTGTATTCTTAAAATCTCACGCAAATGATCTTTGATGTCTACCCTTTAGTTAACCTTTATTATTCAAACAACAGCACATCTCTCCTTGGTTTACTTGGAGAGTAATTTAATATTTGTGACACTTTCTTCAATCTTACCCAACCCCCCAAAATTTCTAAGTCCATTTGCTGAGATTTGTATACAAATATTTGAAAGAATATCAAATGATTGCTTTATCTTTTCAGAACTGAGTCACTGTCTCAGTCAGTAATTCTTAATAAGCTAGCATGATAAACATTTTGTACTTTGTAAAATAAAGACAAAAATCAAGAATAATAAGTATGTACTTTCAGAGTAATCATGTATGAAATTAAATTTTGCATGATGGTTTTTTCTTGAGAGATTTTCAAAAAATATTATTTGGGAAGTTAATTTTTGTTTGAAAATAACAGTTTGATAACATTTAACCTTGATTAGTATGAAGCACATCAACCAATTACTCTGATTTTATGGCTGCATGTGTATATTGGATATTTGTTGCTTCATCTAAAAGTACTAACTCCCAATAATTAAATTTTAATACTTTTAATTTAAATATAAAGAATCACTTCAGCATTTTTAGATGAGTTTTACATAAAATATGTTTGTTTAAATTATAAATGTAGTCTGGATTGAATGCATAAATAATGAAAACAGGAGAAAACTTGTTTAAAACATCTAATTTATTTTCATTTTTTTCCCTTTTTGGATGGAACTTAGTAAGTCCAAAGATAGGGTTATTTGATTCTTTGTATTTCAAAATGGCACATAATTATTTTTCTTAGCCATTCTCATCTCTCATTTTGTTTTTTGTATTTCTTTTTCTTTCATCTTTTAACTATCTATACTTTTTCCTTTTCTATTTCAAAAATGCCCAGTATAGCTAAAATAACTTGCATATGTGTATGTGTGTGTGTGTGTGTGTGTGTGTGTGTGTGTGTATTTTTACCTTGAAAATTTTATTTTGGAGAGATAAATATGATCTTTATTTCGAAATTTCTTCCTTTCCACATACCCATGATGCTTTTACTACATTTACCCTGTTGTTTCTAACTCTTTGATAAAATCTTGCTGAATATTTTACATTTTAACAATCCAGGATTCCAGATCACAATTGATCATAATGTCAGTACAAATATTGTGGTAAATGTTTAAATCAATGCTTGTATGATAAAAGATCATAGAAAATTCTCTTGGAAAGAAAATAAAATTCTCAGTCTAACATTCATTGCAACCAAATCAGTGCTTATATGGTCCCTTGAATTCACACAGTTTCCATCATACATTAGAGTGATTCCATACATTGAATATACCAAAAAAATGCAGAATATCTTTACCCTAGAGGGCAATGTCACTGATTATTCTTCATGTGCTAAATTTATCAGTGCCCTTAGATTCACTTCAGGAAACCATTGTCTTTAAGTGAATATGATGATATGAGAGATTGTAAAATTTTTTAGTATTTCTCTATACTCTTCTAATGCTCCACACATCAGTTCACACTGATAATGTTTTATCCCCTAGAAACTGTAGAGGCTTCACAGCTGTACAGGTGCTCGTCCTCCCCTCATTACTGTCATGTTCACCAGCAACTCACAGCAAGGCTATGATTATGCTTTAAACAACACGATGCATTGAACAGAATTAAATGAGAACTATAGATTTGCCATATCTTTTGTTTCCATTTTTTCAAGTGGTCCAATTGTGTTTTTGCCAATTCCCAGTACAGTTCAAACATTCCTTTAGCATTTTCTATGTTAAAGGTTTGATTATGACAGATCCTTTTATTTGTTAAAAATCTGAAATGGCCATTTATTTATAAATATTTCAATGTGATCAATCTTTATAGCTGAGTAGTACTCCATTGTATAAAAATGCCACAACTTTTTTATCCATTCCTCTGTTGATGGACACTTAGGTTGTTTCCAAGATCTGGCTATTAGAAATTGTGCTGCTATAAACATGGGTGCACATATATCACTATGGTATGATGTTTTCAGTTCTTCTGGGAATATGCCTAGAAGTGGAATAGCTGGGTAAAATGGGACTTCCAAACCCAGCTTTTTGAGGAATCTCCAGACTGACCTCCACAGTGGTTGTACCAGTCTACACTCTCACCAACAGTGCAGAAGAGTTCCTTGAGACCATATTCATAAGCAAAATAAACCAAACTCACATGTGTAAATACCATATAGTTTCCCTAGTATAAGAGTTGGTAAGAGTATGTAAGATTTTATAGTAATCATGATTCCCTATTTATTGCTTTGAAGCCTTTCAATGTTCTCATTCATCAGTTGGAATGGTTTTATTCTGTTTTATTTGACTTCAGTATGCATGATGGTATGAACAACTGTTTTGAAGAAAACAAAACATTATGGCAGCCATTGCTGATTTAATATCATCTTGCTTAGAAGTCCTTCCATGCTTCTATTCTTCTATTATCATCTGTTCTATAATATTGTGTCTTATTGGGATTTTAATATATGTGATATTATAAACAAAATTTTTTATTGAAAATGAGATATTATAGTAGCCATTGATAATTCTCTGTTATTTGGGTCAGAATGCCCTGTAATTCTTTCATTCTTTTGAATGGTTTTATACTATTTTGTTATGTTTGGTATTATTGTATTTGAAACTATGCTCAACTATAGCAAAGAAATACATATTTTGATAGCTACTGTTAATGTCCGGTTGTCTTATTGTAAAGTGCTCTGTTGCTTATGTTGTTCTGTTCTGATCTGCTTTGTTCTGCCCTCTTTTGTTTTATTCTCTTTAAAATTAAAAAAAAAATCTGAAATGGCTTCACATTGTGTGGAGTTTTTCATGGATGAATTTCTATGTATCAAAAGTCAACATTTTTATTTCCAAGTTATATAAAAATAAAATGTATATTTTAAGTTTTAGTACTTTGACTATGTTAGTCTAATGTTTTTTAGTATCCATTAATTTAAGTGAGAAGCCAAATGTTAGCTAATCATAGTTTTCTGGTGCTTAACATATTTCTTATTTCTTCTTTAATAATTTTTTCTATTTATGGTTTGATTGATGTCTTGTCATATATACTTTTCTTTGTATACTAGTCCACTAGCATAATAAACAGCTTGTCTTCTAGATTCCTTGTGCAAAGAGTCTTCCATCCAGCATTTCTGCAACTTTTTTTTGTTTTGGTGTGTTGGACAGGAAGACACTATGCTGACTGATTTAGGTCACTTGTGTAGGCCTGCTGACTGTTGCTGGGGCCCATCCCTCAGTCTGTGGATAAGAATGTTTGCCCTCTGGCTCTTTTCTAGGAGTCACCTTGGCAGTCTAGAGGTGGGTAGGCATGACAATGGAAACGTCATCAGACCCTGGAAGGAGCTGCAATGCAACCTGACTGGGCCCTCGGGTAATGTAGGCCTGCCCTGAGTGTTTTCCCTGCAGTTAACCTGTCTACTTGCTTGTTGCCATCCCCTCTATAAATGGCAGAGGACCTAATTATTCCTTGACAGTTTTCCCTGTTCTTATTTCAGTTAGAGTAGTCAGCTGCAGTTGCTGTTTCAGTTAGATTTTCCCTTGAGATTGGGGGCAGATGTGTATTAACTTCTGTGTGCTTAGGAATGAATGCGTAAGTATATGTGCATAAAATAAAGTGTGTGAATCCAAGGTCACCCGGGCTTAGATGGAAACTCAAGGAAAAGAGACATTCCAATCAGTCTTGAAGGGAAAATTAGGGTTTTAAATGAAAACATGCCCAGGATATCTGCCAAGACCAAGCAGATATGTCTGGCAGGCCAAATGACAGAACACTTCTCCCTTTTATGTCAACTCCTGTCTTTGTAAAAAGTCACCTTGTAATGTAACTTCAGATACAAGGGGAAACTTCTTCCTTTGTCTTATTAATAGATTATAATATAACTTTAAAAATTAAACTTCCTTAGCATTCCATAATGCCACCCAAACCTCCAATCAAATGTGCTGCTTTAAAAATATTAAAGCACCAGTGGGCAGGGCTCTGACTCTTCAGGAGAGAGAAAGAATCCTGGGGAGCCAGCTGGCTTGAAGACTTAAGTTGCAACAGACACAAGGCCAAGAGACTTAGGCCCAGCTGGTTGTGCTGAGATTAAAGAAGCAAGTCAAGGGTTGTCTTTTCCTTTCAAGGTGAGCAAGGGAACAAGATAAACCCAAGCTCGCCTCCTGGCTTTGGGAACCACCAGCCAAGCCCTTGCTTGACATCACCAGCCTGGCATTGCCTGCTGCATCTGATACCTGGAGCAACTCCAGCCTGGGATGAATAACCAAAGTCCGGTCAAACCTAAGGACGCTCTACAGGAGAAATCAAATTATAAATTTTGACTAGTTGACAATTATACTTTTGGTCTTTAAATCATTTCTTGTGCATTACAAAATTTTGAATTTACTGTGTCAACTTGTTTTTTTCTCTATTTGGTTGTTTTTAAATAAAAACACTGATTCAAGGTTACTCACAGGTCTGTTGGCATTTGGTCAAGTTTCATAGACTATCAAACTGCTAAAATACACCTCTTCTGCCTGTAAAGCCAGTACAAAATCTCTGTGCTGTCAAAGTAGCCACCACAACCTTACACCCAAAGTCCTATACCTACATATTCTCCTTGGCTTGCTTTCTTCTGACATTCCCTGGTTTACCTGTTTGAAATTCAGCTGCATTCTTTTGACTGAGAGTGCTACTCAACTTCTGTTTGCCTTTGAATGGGAAGACCCTAACATGGGCTGAAAGGGACAATGTATATTTGATATTAAACAGACCTATAATAACCCAAGAGTTATACATAAACGTCGCTAAACAGCATTCCCAGGGGCTCATTTTGGAGCCTGAGCTGCTGAAATGAAGGAACTGAGTGGAGGAGTGTGCTGAGAGCAGAGGGGCGGCAGGGTCCAGTGGTCACAGGAAAAGCCCAGGATTCAGCAGCGTCTACTCCCTGACCCAGATGACAGCTGGTGAATGCCCACCCAAATCAGCAGCTTGCGTGGTTCCTGCTTCTGTATTGTACACGTGTAGCATTTTACATGAGGACTGATTTTCAATTACAAAAACCATGCTGCTTTGAGTTAATCTTTGTTGTTTGCAGAATAAGGAAGACAATGCCAGGATGTTACAAGGAGACACCTCAGAGCTTTATATGAATCAGTCCTGGGCACTGAGGAAAGTCAAGGGGTTGCTTCATGCCAAATGATGGACACAAAATGGCACTCATGATAGGATCTCCTGCACAGAATAGAAGTTTGGAATCATATTTTGAAATGTTATCATTTCTTCACAGTCAAATCTTTCTTACTTTCTTCTAGCTTTTAAAAATGTGCAGAGCATTATATTGCCTACTGTGCAGTTGCATAGAGGTTTTGCTACCAATTGTACATTACCACTTACTGATTGACTTTCCTCAGTCCCTCCTACCCTTTACTCTCATTCTACTAACCTCCACCCTCCTAACCACCATTCTACTCTCCACTATTATGAAATCAAATGCTTTAGATTTTATATGAGTGGGAACATTTGGTCTTTGAATTTCTATCCTACTCCACATTGAATAATGTCACAAATGACATGGTTTCATTTTCTTTACATGAATAAGAGCCCATTTTGCATATAAACTTCATTTTTAAAAATGACCTACAGATGGATGCTTATGTTATTTCAAATTTTAGCCAATGTGCATATTAATCAATAATCATAGGAATGTCTCTTTAGTATGCTCCTTTTTTTTCTGTTGATACTTGCCAGGAATTGGGGTCCTATGATTCATGTGTTCTGTGTTTTATGCTTCCAGAGACTGCCACACTATAATGGATGCTCTAGGTTGTGTCCCAACTTGCAGGTTGCAACCCTTACTTTTCCCTAAATAATCACCAACACCCATTTCCTTCTGTCTTTTGATGATAGCCATTATAGAGGCACCAAGATGGAGGCTGCTCAGCTTTAATTTCCATTAATATGACAATTAGTGAAGCCAGGTGATTTTAGTGCACTTTCCAGTATGTTCATTGCCACTTTTGATATAAAAGTTTGCTTCAGTAAATTGCTAATTTTGAACTTGGATTATGTGTATTTGTAATAGACTTTTTTGCATTCCTTAAAATTTCTAATAGTAATTGGCAAATTAATAGCTTGCAAATGCAGTGGTTGCTTGACTCTGCTGATTGTTTCCTTTGCTCTGAAGTTATTTTTTAGTTAGTTGTGATGTCATTTGTCTCTTTTGCTTATATTTGATGTACATTTGAGTAAAGTCCAAAATACCTTGCCCATTTGTTGTAGTCAGGGGTTGTGAGAAGAACAATTGAAATCGGGGCATGGAGTTTATAATATTATTTTATAATGGCCACCCAGAGTTAATACAAAGTGCAGGAAATCTATCCACAACACCAAATACATAGAATATTCAACCACAGGCCTGAATCCCACAGTAATGTTCTGCATGAGTGCAGATGAAGACCCAGAGCTCATGACAATGCCTCCCAGAAGTCCAGCTGGAAGTCTAGAGGCCACAAGAAGGACTCACACCAGTGTACATTAATATTTTGTGAAACTGCCCAAAAAGAAAGAGAAACTGATATGGGGAAAAGGAGAAAAGAAGAAAGGCAAAAGGAAAAATAAATAAATTCCAGATAGGATAATTATACTACTCACTTATATTAGTTCATTGAAAAGAAAGGTTTGTGCTTATACTCTTTAATACATTTTCATGCCTATATCTTGTTGTTTTAGCAAAAAGGAAGAACAGTACCTGAAAACATATCACATGCTTAAAATGATATAGCATAGCTTTTGCATTCATTATCTAGACAAATGCACATAACCCTTGAGTGGCATAGCATACTGCATTTCATTTAAAATTCTGTGTAGTAAGGTTATGTATAACCTTAGAGTCACTGAGAATATGAGTAAATTTCATACATGTTGGACAAAGGTGCCTTTTTCATGCTGTATAGTTTTTAATGATGTCATATTTTGGTTCAAAGTGTCATGTTCAGGGTTTTTCCATCTGTGTTCCTCAAGAATATTCACTTATTTTTTTCTGCTTTGCTGAGTCCACATTCCACCTTGTTATCAGGGTAATTTTGGTTTCATGGAATGAATTTGGATTCATTCTTCACTTTTCAAATATAAGGAAAAATTTGAATAGTACTGTCATTAGTTCATCTTTAATTTTGGTGAAAATTACCTGTAAGTCCATTGGGTCCTGGACTTTTCTTAACTGGTAGAGTTTTAATTGCTGCATCAATTACCCTGATTGCTATTGATCATCTGGAGATTTTATAAAGTGTTAGTGAAGTTATAAACATGTGCCTAAGCAATTATCCATTGTTCTCATATTCTCTGGTTTCTGAAAAAGCTTCCAAGTCAATTTCAGTAAATCTTTAAATTTAGGTGTCAGATATAACTGCTTTTTCATTTTTAATTTTATTGATGTCTTGTGTCTCCTTTGTCCTTAAAGGATGTATTAACCTGATTTCACTATAATTAACTTGAAATAAAAGCATTATGCAAGATATCAAATATTCAGTGTTTTGGAAGACAAAATTTCCAGTTCCTTTCAATGAGATTTACCTATACTTTGTATCTGAGTGACAGCAAATTTTGATTCTTCTTGTCCCCATGAGAACCAAATCACTTCCTCCTTCTCCTCACATTCCCTTTGTTACCCACTCAATGTGAGCACTGATATAAGGAAAGTTGGTGAGAATCCTTTTGGTGTCTTCAGTGTAAAAGCTGCTGGAAAATTTGCTGTAGAAACTGAATTCATTCTCTTTTTATCTTAAAATGGCAAAAACACAGAAAATCAACAGCAAACAAATAAAAAGCAACAAAGAAAGTCAAGCCACACCAATAACAATATCAACAACAACAACAACAACAAAAACAATAGTGATACAGGATTTCAAAACAAGATGATAGGAATTTAACCACTGTTGTTACATTGTGTAGTGTTATCTTTAAAATACTCAGCTCACCAGATATGGGCATACAGAATTGGTCAAATAATATTTCCCTTTAAGCAGTTTCTTTCCCTTTCACTGTATTTGTTGTAAATTTTTGGATCTTATTTACTTTCAGTTTCTTACACCAATATGACAGTATAGTGTTTACACATGTGACTGATTTATTTCACTTATTAGTATGCTTTCTATCTGCACCCATTTATCTGTAAAAGCCTCCAGTTTATCCTTCTTTGAGGGTAAACTGAGTAGCTGAGTACTACTCTGTTGTATAAAAATATCACATCTTTTTTATCCATTCCACAGTTGATGGGCATTTCGGTTGTTCTCAAGATCTATTACAAACTGTGAAGCTGTAAATGGATGCATGTATATCACTGTGGTATGCTTTTAGATATTCTGGGAAAATATCCAAAAGAGTGATAGCTGAATCAAATGTAATCTCTAATCTTAGTTTTTGAGTAATCCCCACACTGATATCCACAGTAGTTTTACACTCCTACCAACAGTGGAGAAGAATTCCTTTTTCCCCACAGCCCCTCCAGAATTTGTTATTGGCTGATTTCTTCATCTTGGCCATTCTTTCTGGAGTGAGATGTACTCTCAATGTTGTTTTAATTGGCATTTGTTGAATGACCAATGATGCTAAACATTTTTTCATATATTTATTTTCTACTTATATTTCTTCCTCTGAGAAGTGTGTATTTATCTCAGATGCCCTTTTGTGGATTGGGTCTTTGAGTTTGGGGATTTTTTTCAATCTTTATATGTTCCAGATAAAAGTCCTTCGTCTGAAGGATAGTGGGCAAAAATCTTTTCCCAAACTGTTAGTATTCTTTTCACTCTGTTGGTGATTTCCAGAATTCATTCTTATATGTTTCATGTGAGAAAGAAATTGGTTTATTGTTTAAAATAATAGTGTAGTAAAATATTACCAATATTTAAAATGATTTTTAATATTATTTTGTGATGAAAATTTAATAAGGAGGTTAAATGTAAATAAAAGTTTAAGTCTGAATATTGTCTTTAAAATTAAAGGGAATAGATACCTTTAATTCTAGGCCAGGAATGATAAATGATAAATTCTAGGCCAGAGTTGATAGTAATTAAGTGCCTCACACATCAGTATCCATCATTTCAACAGGACTCAATTTTTTCAACACGAAGTTGATAGCTTTCCATCTTTGTCTCAACCTTTCTTTTGTATGTAAGTAATCTGTACATCTAAACAATTGCAAGAAATACATCAAAAGTACATATCTCCAAAATCCTGTTGCAAAATCCTGTTGCAACAGCCAAAAACAAGATTTGATTCCAAAAAAATGGCCAACCAATTATTTCTTAATATACTAATAAGTATATAAAAGAAAAGCTAATTTACATGCTAACTGTGTAATTCCATCTAATTAGAAATAAAATTATTTTTATTTGAGATTCAAATTTCTTTAGGAAATTGTATAGTCCTATGTTTTTCTGTGAATTTGTTGAGTTCTTTGTATGTGTTTGGTGTGATGCACAAAGCAGAGTGTCATGAGGAGTCAACACCTATGGAACCACAGGTGTCCAGGCACTAAATGCCAGGAGCTCATGAGCAGATTTTTATCTAGGTTTGGTCAAAATACAAGAGAAATTACCACAATGGAAACACATGCATTTTCTCTGCTCCTTATGGAATAGATTAAGAGATCATATACCATGAGGGGCTGAGATAATTCAGCACCCATTAGCACTGTTTATGCCAATTCTATGAGTGTAAATTATTCTTCATGTGGTTAAAAAGTTCTAAGATGGAGGAGATTTCACTCTTTGACTTAACATAGGGAAAATTTCAAAGAAGTTATACAAAAAATAATTTCTTTCCTTACTTCTTTTATTTCCTATTGCTGTGTAAGTCCAGCTTTATATCAGGATCAGTCTTGGGGGCCTCTTATAATAAGTGACCTGGATGTTAAAATGTCGTACAATGTATAAGGAAAACTATAGTCAGACAGATAACTGCATTTCAATATAATTATTATATTGCAGCAAAATGCACTAGGAAAAAATAAAATATCCTTTACTGCATGTAATATTTATTACAAATGTAAGGAAGGATTGAAATATGGTGAATAGTTACATTAAAATTTTCATCACAAAACAAAAGAATTGCCATTAATTGTAAGAAAAAAATCTCCCGTCACTTTGCACAGCTCATCATTCTTGTCATTTTCAATGGTTTTCTGGAAGTTCACTGCATGACTGTATTTATCAGATATGACAAAAAATACAAATGCTGACTGTTGCTGCTCAAAACCATGCCATGAAGTTAGACTTAAAAAATCTTAGTTTGTCTCTTCATCCAACTTTTACACTCTGTCTAAATCTGTATGATGTCTTATTCTTCCCAAAGCATAAAATGACTATGAAGGCAATCTCATTATGAGGAACTGGACACAGAGGTCCAATAGTTAAGTTCAGGAGTGAACAACTAGTTAAAGAAGGTATTCTCAAACAGGGGAGGGAAACATCCTAGCTATGAAAATCATCCAAAGAGAGAAAGCTCATAGATTGACTCAAATACCAGGCTGGCTGAGAAAGGGAAACAGAGTCTCTGCTGATCAGCAGCATCCCTGCTCCTCTACCATGCACATGCCACCTTATCAGGGTCACTAACATCCTAAAGGGAAGCAAGTGCTCAGAGGCCAACCTGTAGGAAACTGATCTGATCAAGGTCATCCTTCTCCATGGAAGAGAAACCCAAAGTGGGAAGAAACTGCACAGAGGCCCAAAGAGCACAGGTATCCAGTGCCATTGGAGGAGGCAAAGTGGGGAGCAACTCTGTAACAGGCACTGCTTCTCCCCATGGTCTCCAAAATGCCAAGGATCTCTGCATCACTGTGTGTTCTCCTCTCTGCTAATGACCCAGAATCAGTAAGGAAAGTTCCCATTCTTAAGCAGAGACCAGCCAAATCCATGAGTCTCAGGAGCACAGAGCTCTCTTTGAGGAGTCAGAGACTGCAGGTCTGAGACAGCAGGGAGAAGTGAGGCACAGCAGAGTCATCCAGAGAAGGCACTTGCAGCAGTGCCCAGACACTGAGGAGTCTGAGACAGCTCCTGCTCCTCTTATACCTGTCATATGTCTACCTTTCTGTGTTCTACTATCTGTTATTTTTGTTTTGAATTAATTTTTGCTTTGTGGTACTCATATAAGTGGATCAACACAATATTTAAACTTGTGAGTCTGATTTATTTCATGTAATATTATGGTGTCATATTCATCCATTTTGTTTTACAAAAGATTTATTTTTATGTCTTTTAGTAGCAGAGAAACAATCCTTTGTGAACAAAGCTACATTTTTTCAACTCAGTGTTACTTGTTTTTTCATTTCTAATGTATTTTCTTGAGAGCCCGGAATTGCAATGATTCACTGATAGAATAAAGAGAATACATACTTTTCACCAATGAATGACATAGTCTAATGGGAGCACAAAAATTGAAGATTTCATGGGCTAAAAATGCTTGGAAAGTTACTGAATGGAAAAAATTCTGGGTGAAGAGAGGTCCATCTGCTGGGAAATCCATTATAGGGTCTTCAAACACCATAGCTTCAACTGTACCAATGTATACAAGGCTAAGACTCAACCAGCTGATGTGGGAAGAAAAATTACTAAGACATAAAGTAATCCTAATGAAAACTGTGTATTTAACCTCAGGATCAGCATAGTGGCTGTGTAGCCTTAGAGAAGTATTCACTTTTCAGTTAGAATCCAAAACTAAACTTACTGCTTGTTTTAAAATTATATTTTAACTAGGCTAACCCAGTCTGCTTGGCTTACATTTTTTCCTTCCTCCTTCAGATTTTTTAAAACATATGTTTATCCTTCTGGCTCCTGTGAAACTGCAGCACTAAATCAAGGATTATGTGACAGTACAATAGGTATAAAGCAGTTCTGGCAAATCTTTTAGAGCTTTCAGTGATAACAAACAGCAGGCTGCAGCGTTCAAGGAACAGGTACTCTACCACTGGCATAGGCGAAAGCCTCCTGATTTGCTTTGTGACATTAATTCACTTCATCTTTTTCAGTATAGATGTGGTTCACAGCATGCTTCCCCCACACATAATACTTTAATATGTGAGAAAATATCCTAAGAAAGTTATTCCTTCTACCCTTAGACCCTGAAGAGCATATGACTCTCATTTCTGTGGGTTCTGTCTGAGGAGGTCATATGCTTTATCATCCTTCTCTGAGGAGTAAGATAAGGCTCATTCCTCAGATGCCTTCCCAGTACTGAAAAGGCAAGAGTATCCTATCTTTGAAGACACAGAGATGAATATGAACACACAGGCTTTGCTGTTTCACCCTGGTTATAATCATTCTATCAGACTTAATCTTGTGATCATCATTCCTTACTATTATCTTCTTTTTATCAAATGTAGCACCAATAATACATGAGATTCCCAGATACTTTGTGACATCATTGCCTTACAAAGTTTCTTGAGAATATATGAATTATTACTACACAAATCCACATGCTTCACTCTCCATTATCTGTCTGTTGTTACAGTGGCCTCAGCCCTGAACCCTGTTACAGGTAGGAAAGAAAATATTTTATCTCCAAGATTGCTTCATTCCATTTAGCATTATTATCATTACAAAATCAGAATCAGATTGTTTATTTTGATAATTTCTTGGGTTATCATTATTTGGACTTTTTAATTTATGGTAAGTTAATAATTTTATAACTTCATTCTCCAGCCCTCTCTGCATTCAGGCTACTCGTGGAACCATAGACAGAGCCTCCTAACTCCATTGTCAGTGTCATCCACCAGGATGGGTCATGGTCTTGCTTGACCATTTGGCTTGCTGTGGAGTCAGGAAGACATGTTTCTCTCTGGTGACCCTGCTTTTAGCACACGATACCTTGGTTGGTTCCCTTTCTCTGGTTTCCAACAATCTTCCTTAGGAGACTGGATGGTGTCTTGGTTACTTTTTTCTTGTTGCTGAGACAAAATACCTGACACACATATGAAGGAAGGAAAGGTTTATTTAGCTTATAGTTTTTGGAGGTTTTAATCCATAATCAGTTGCTTGCAAAGCAGGGTGGCATGGCACTGGAGCAACACTTCAGGGAAGCAACAAAAGTAAAAAAGTGTAACAATCTCTTCTCCTCCTTTATGCTCTATACAAGCCACCATCACCCACTCCAGGGATGGTATAGAGCTCACAAAATCTCTATGCCCTCCTTTCGTACAGGTTGAGGATATTTACAAAGTAAGGATCCTGGCTGCTTGCTGACTCTCTCAGTTAAACTTCTCAAACTGACAGTGTATCAGCCATAACAAATGACTTACCAAAATTGTAGGATCTTGCAGGAGGGGCTTGCCCCTCTCCTGTGTCCCTATTGACTTTGAGCTGCCAGGGAAAAAATATTGACTGTCCTGGCTGCCAAGTTATCTTTTTTCTCTGGTCATCAAACTTCAGTTGTTGAACACTCAGAAGGACTAGTTAAACCAACATTGTAATGGGACATGTAGGTTTAGTTTTATGATTGTGTCTCAATAACAAACTTTAAAATAGGTAACATAACCAAGGAACTGGTATTTCTTACCAATCATGGTTGTCCTTGAAGTTGAATCTCTGGAGAATGTCAACAAACAATAATTACAATATTTACACAAAGAACTGAAAAGTGAGGGTAGAAGAACCATTAAGTTTTGCTAATATCTCTGAAACAGGTTTAGATTTTGAATTTATTACAGAACAACCTTTTATTCAGTCATAGTCATCTATGTCATCCAAGTAGAGCACATCTGTCTGTAGATGCACTTAATAGTTTAGTTATGTCTGACTTTTAATTTTTAGTGTTACAATGTCTGGAGTAAATAGGGTCTCATAATCTTTTAAAAAGAAAATCTCATTATTTTACTTGTAGTGAAATTAGCCTTTCAGTAATGCCTATTGAAAATGTATTAGTATTTATGTTTTTTTAAAATTTTTTTTTATTTTTTAAAATTTTATTTAAAGAGAAAAAAAGCAATACAGAAAAAAAGGGTAGAAACAATACAAAACCTCAAAAAAAACCATAAATCATTAGTTGACAAACCACATACTGTCCTCCCAGAAATAGCTGTTGATGTTACAAAATTAAGGCATACAAAGTGAACACACAGTGAGGCTGCAAACAGTTACAAAAAAACAGGATGGAATAAAGCCAGTTGAGACAGTATAGTGAAATTGGCACAAAACATCAAAGCAGGTCACCAGGACAACAGTAACAGGCAACATTGTATATCTCGTTGTCTTCACAATAGTTGTTCTTCTACTAGGTACAGCAAAATCAAAGAAATACACAACATTATAGAACACATCAACACAGAGTATTGAATAGAGTAACACCATTAATCAGGACAAAGCAAAATGGCTATAAAAATATCTGCCTTCAGAGATAGTAGAAGGAAACTCCCCCGACTTGCTGTACCAAATATGGTCATCTACTAAGAGATACCCAGATCCCTGGATCCCAATTGTTAATGGGGTGGGGGGAGATGTGGTATGTTTGATTCTAAGCCCACGCCCCGGTAAACAGTAGGCTGCTTACTGGTTGGTTCGGTGCCCTAAGTTCCAACATGGCGCGGATCTCAGGAAATGCTCTTGCTTCTTATTTCCCCATCCTGGGGTGGCCGCAGCTTGCCAGACCACAGTCACTTACCAGGGTGGCAGGCTAGTTGCTGGTTGGCTCGGCGCCCTAAGTTTCAACATGGCGCGGATCTCAGGAGATGCTCTTGCTTCTGGTTTCCCCGCCTTGGAGTGGCTGCGGCTCCCCACACCACAGTCACTTTCCAGGGCGGCAGGCTGCTTACTGGTTGGCTCGGTGCCCTAAGTTCCAGCGTGGCGTGGATCTCAGGAGACGCTCTTGCTTCTGGTTTCTCCGCCCTGGGGTGGCCGCGGCTTGCCAGACCACAGTCACTCTCCAGGGCGGCAGACTGCTTACTGGTTGGCTCGGCACCCTCTAGTATTTATGTTATACATGTTTAGGATTTAGTAAAGCACAACCATTGGTCAGTATTTTAATTTCAAGTGACACAATATTTGCTGCCTAACTTACCAACTTCTCTTCAGCTTTTGGTTTTGTTGTTGACAGTTTCCATCTCAGTCTTGTGTTTTGTCAAGGTTTCCCATCAAGTTTCCATCATGGTGAAATGCTAACATCAGCTGTACCAGTTTGCTTTTCTCTGCCATATACAAGCCCACCTTATATCCCTTATATCTTTCTGTAATTCATTTGGAATTTCTGTTGTGTTCCTCTGTACTGTCCCTGTGCTCTATTACTAAATGTAACATCAATTGTAACCAGCAAACTTGTTGTCAAATGTCAGATTCTGATTCATTTGGGAGATGGGTACAACAGTCTGTTGACATCATTCAGTTTATTACTATACAAATATAAACCTGATGGCTCATCCAGAATAAACTTCTAAATGGAAAGAACAGTAAGTCTTTACATCTACAAGGACATAAATTTTCTTGTCGTTTTTTGAGTCATTTTTCCTTAAATCTTTTACATTTCTGCAAGCATGAAAAATCTGTGGAAAGTACCTCAGAACTATAAATGCTTTCAGTTCAGCTAGTGAGATGTCATAATAAAAACATTTTTGCATATGGCTACTGGTGCATACAGAATATTTTACTAGTATTTCAATCTTTGTGTATTTCAGAGCATCTTGTAACATTTCATTTGGTATGGTTTCAAACACTGAATGGCTGCACTAGAACTCTAATATATTTCACCCCAGCCTAGAACTTTAATATATTTTTGGACCTAGTTTTAACATTGGATCATTCGATTTGGTTGCACAGAAATTTTTTTATCATTTCAACTAGTCAAACCTGTGCTCTGATTGCTGTTTTCTTCATCATTTGAATCAAGGAGGTCTGCATTCATGCTGTCTATCTGTAGATTCTTCCTCCATCTCACTGTCTCAGGAACTTTGGCTCACAAAGGCAGTGTCAGTCATCAACATCATCATCATCATCATCATCATCATCATCCATCCATCCATCCACACCACTCTTCTGTTATGAAAACATGTATTTTACCATAGTAGATAATCTTCATTATCCATACATGAGTAATCTGATGATTTGCGTTTCACCTCCCCCAAAACTAACAAATGTGTTTTTTCATGTGCGTCATATTGAATTGGGATACTTCTACCAGAAAAATCAAAAGAAAACATTTTTTTAAACAAATCTTGGAATGATGTGAGTCTATTGGATCCTCTGAATTGCTCTGGTAAGAATATGCAAAACTAGTTAGATTCTCCATAAAGGTGGATCCAAATTCCGTTTTGACACTTTTGCACATATGCAGTCTTGTTGCCATTCATAATACCTGGTGGATAAATCACTAGCTTTGGTCTTGCATCCCTCAGGGAAAGGTACTGAGGTGCAAAAGTGTATTACTATAGTGCTGAAGTAAAAATTTATAGTAGAAAAGTAAGGAATGGGTCCACTGAAAGCAGGCTTAAACCTGGAGGGTAATTAGTGTTAATGGCTTGAGACAATTAATTCTGTAGTTTCTCTATTAGTTAGACAAAGATGTTATGTAGCATTCTAAAATCATAGTGTCTCACAGCATTATTCCTCTTTGCCCCTCACATAAATTTTCAAATACACTCTCATTTCCCCCTCTAGTCAGGGAAATAATGCCATCCAAATCTTTGATTTTTTAAATTTTACATTAGCTCATTATGTTTTGTTCTATTTTAAGTGTATTTTCCTTTTCCTAGCTTTCAATCTATTATCCATTACTATGACTTCCAGGCTGGAAGCCATAGATGTAGTCCAATGGAACTATGCCTGCCTGACAAGCACAAGGTTCTCAGTTCAAATTCTAGAACAAAAACAAAACAAAACAAAAAAGCAAAACAAAAGCCACTATATTCTTATTACTACGACTTCCCCATTTTTTTTGCAATTGAGAGCATTGTAAACCTTTTAAATGAGACTTAAATACTTAAGTAAGATGGGTACTTGAAATGAAATAAGAGATAATTTTTCCCTTCTCCCAGGGCAGTTATAGAGATTGAACACAGATCAGAATGGAAAATTAATGAACTGAAACTCAAAGAACAATTCAACTGATCACTAAATCGATGATTTGATTTTTTTGAAAGAACAAAACAGATTTATATTGGTGCATTAGGAGGGGTTCCGGGAGGCTAGGACCATTCTCCTTTAGAAACCTTCCACCTTGCTAGTTCTACACTCTCACTGCAGCAAGAATGCAAGAGGTGAGAAGAGGCTGGCACAGAACCAAAGATCCCTAGGGAGCAGAAAAACAAACTCAGAAAATGAAAATAGTGTGAAGCAAAAGCTTTATTTTTAATATTTCAAGGTGCAGAGACTGCCAAACTGCAAACTGTGTGGCAGGAAGAAGCTGGAGAGGAGCTTCTCAGTCTGTTATATTTGCCTTGTTCATACCTATAGGGGTAAGCTGACCCTAAAATAACTCTTTCACTGATTGGTATAATTTAGGCCAGTCAGGGTCTTAGCCTTTGTTTCTGGGATGAGTTAAGGTTCATGGTGTCAAGGGGCACATAGCAAACATATGTGCAGCTCTCACAAAGGGCAACATCCCCAAGGGCATTCCGCAAAGTAAGCATGTAGTCTTCTCCATCTGCTAGTCACCCAAGACATGATCTATGTTCCTTATCTCCGAGTATCTATACAATATAATCTTAACGATGCTTATGAAGAAAAGGGGAAAATCCACATGAATGCAATCAGAAAGGTAAAACATGAGATGTAAATAGACACGACTAAAGTAAGAAAGGTTATAAAAAGTATTTGAAAAACATACATTCTGATTTATTAGAAAATATGGAAAAGTGGATAAATTCCTAAATATACATGAGATAACAATGTTGAACCAAGATATTTTTAGAAAAATGAGTGGTCATATAGCTGGCAATGAAATTGAAGCACAAAATTCTAACTAAAAGAGTCAAGAACTTGATAGATATACCACAGAATATTACTGGAACCTCAGAGAAGAGCTTTCTTCCATTTTATGGAAAATTTAGAAACCTCTTCTCCTGTCTGGGGAAAACAGGAGTCAGTGATCCTGTTTCACCACATGGAAAGCAGTCTGGATCAAAAGCAGATTGGAGGGTTCCAAGTTTTATGGCCATACTCTGGTAATCTCGTCCTCATGTACATAAGAAGAAAGATTCTAGAGCCTCATATTCCATATTATTTAAAAATATAAAATTGAAAGTATAAAAGAAAATTAGAAGTCATACAGGTAGCTTGTAAATTTTATGGAGCAGCAACAAAAGCCTAAAGGTTCTACACATAGTCATTGGAGAATCGAACAGCCATTAAGTAATTTATACTAGAATGTTTTCTGAATCTTGGAAAACATAAGTATCTAAGCACAGAAATTTCAGAAATATACAAAAATAGCTAGTTCAACAAAATTATACCAAATTTGGTACAGTTAAGTAACTTACAGTCAAAAAATGAAAAAAAGAGAAAATGAAAGTCATTATAAGTCACATTATAGACAGAATGCTCTACCAATTGTGTACCCTTATCCTCACATTAAACACCATAGAGCAGAAAACAACAGAACTTACGTTCACTTAGCTAAAGGAAACCAGCTGTCTTTTAAGCACACTTGTGTGTATGTGTGATCTTCCAGTCACAGTGATAAAATCAACCTATGCAGGAAAGACATTTTGACTCATGATCCCTGAAATTTCTCTACTTTTTCACTTGCCTCATTGTTTCTGAGAAAGTGCTGAACTAGAACATCTGGCAGAAGGACATCGAAGATGAAAGTGAATCATCTTACAAGAGCCACAAAGTGGAAACAGAGACAGGTAAGGACTGGGGTCACCACAGAACCTTTCAAGCCACACCTCTGGGATTGTTTCCTGCTACAAAGAAGCCCCACTCTCTCCAGATGATTCCACCACCTGGTGACCAACCTTTCCACACATGGGACTTTGGGTTACATTCCTGATTCACACCATTAAGAATGATGTATACAGTAAAACTGTTCGTTAGAAATAAGGGAAAAATTAAAACTCTCCAAGAAAAAAAAAGCCAAAAAATTTCATCATTACCAGCCCTGCCTTGGAAATGCTAGCTTATAAGAGAAATATTAAGATATTTTGTCAAGCTAAAAGTTCATTTTTATTAATAAAAACACATTAAAATATAAACTATACTGGTGAAAGGAGGAGCAAAATCAGTTTAAGAATGCTGTAATACTAAGATGAGTGCAAATAAAACATTTGTATAGTATAAAGATTGAAAGACAAAACTATTTAAAAATAATAATATAAGATTGTATCAAACATAACACAATATTAAATAATGTATACAAGACTTTAATAAATGAAATGTGGGTTAAATGTGAAGGTTTCTGAAAACAAATCTAAGTTTTTACCATTCTAAAAATAGATTGATATAACTATAATAGAGTTTACATAATCTCCATGACAGTATCACAGGAAAAAATCTATACTAGCTATACAAAACTTTCAATGTAAAATGTCAAAGAATAAAACAAGATATATACCAATTATCACAAAGCCAGATGGCAGTACTGAAAGAAAGTAGCAAAGCATCTACAAAACAACTTAAAAAATATTAAGAAAATGGCATTAGTAAATTCTTACTTAATAACACTTATTGATTCATTGGATTTCAGTCTCCAATAAGAAAGGGGTGGGTAAGTCGATTTTTAAGCTATGGATTTTCTTTTTTAAAAAGAAAATGAGACTAAATTTATCAGTAGGACTCATAGAGGAGAGAGATGATAGTCCATGCAAATTTAAAACAACGCAACAGGCAGATGCATACATTTAGAAAAAATGTTATTCAACCTTTTCTCCAATCATAACACTCATGTTTTTCCAAAATCCAAATAATGATATCTATTCATTCATAGGTCACCTGTTACACCATAATTTGAGCAGGATTGTGGAGTCAGGATAAAACCAGGTGGGTGATTCCATCTCAGGACATCAGTAAACTGCTCTAGGGAACAAGCTCTAGGAGAAGCCATTCACTTTCCTCAACATTGCAAAGTGAAGAAGCCACTGAGGGTGCTTTTAGTAAAACCAAAGCAGGTGTCAGTGCAGTATCGAGGTACTGAGCTACTTTAATATTCTCTTTTTCTTCTTGGATTTAGGCTATCGAAATATAGCCCTTGATTTATATTTTATAAAATATTCAGTTAATTTAATTTAATTTATATTTAGCAAAATTATATGTACTTTGTGGATTTTACATTTCTAATATTCTCTCCATATCATAATTTACATCTATAACATGTTTAAATATCTTTTTATTCTTTTGTATTAAATTTCACCAAAGAAAACAAAACATAGCCTGTATCATAAAAAAATGAAAACTTGAGACCCAGTTAGAAAGTAGCATGTCTCATTTTTCCATTTAGATCTTCAGCATAGTGAATTGTTTTTATTTTATTTCATTTTTCACTTATTTATTATATATAATATATATTTTATATGATATATATAAATCATATATAAAATATATAAAAATATAAAATATGTAAAAAAATATATATATATATATATAATGGTCATCTTCCTGATAGAGCATTTGTACCTGTACAGAATATATCTTGATTCTTCTTTTTTTTGCCCATTCAACTCCCTACCCTTAAACTCTCCTTTGATCCTTATTTACATATGCTTCATTTCATTTTTTTTCCTTTCTATTCTCTCCCCCCTTTTCCCTTGCTTGCTCTCCTTTCCTTGTTCTTCTTTTCATTTGAACACTTTCCTCCTACTTGCTGGTATCTATAGTTTATTTTGGTCTTTATTTACACTTTCGGTTTCTCACAGAAGAGACAATACAATATTTAAACGTGTTTCTGATTTATTTCACTTAAAATTATGATCTCAATGTTCATTCATCTATCTAAAAATATCTGATTTATCATTTTATCATTTTTTCTTTGTCACTTTTTATGTCACTTTTTTAATCCATTCATCCATTGATGGGAATCTTGGCTGTTTCTAAGAATTAATCATTCTAAATTGTGCTGCTAGAAACATGGCTGTGCATTATACTGCTATGGTTTGATGCCTTAACACTTTCAGGGAGATATCAGGAATGGGAATAACTAGGTAAATGGAATCTCTATTCTCAGTGATTTTAGGGTTCTGTATGTTGACTTTCCTAGTGTTTTTACCAGATCCCTCCCATGAGCAGTGCAAGTGTCTTTCCTCCCACAGCTTCTTGTGCTGTCTTGATACTAGCCATCCCTTCTGGAGTCAGAAGGAATCTCAATGTTGTTTTGAATTGCATTTCTCAGAAGACCAAAGAGGTTGAATATTTTTCATATATTTATTTGCTGTTTATATTTCTTCATGTGAAAAATGTCTATTAATTTCAAATGTTCATTTTTGGATTAAATCTTTAAATTTGGGGGAGCTGATTTTTTGAATAATTTTCATATTCCAGATTTTCCAAGGAACAGATGACAAATATTTTTCCAAAGCATGGCCTGTCTCTTAATTCTGTTGGAAGTTTCTTTGCTATGATGTTTTTCAATATGATGAGAACCCCTTTGTTGATTGTTTGTAATATTTCTGTGTAATCCAGGGTTTGTTCATATAGTCTTTGCCTACACATAGGTCTTCAAGACTTCTACTTCGTATATATTCCAGCAGATATGGTATTTCTATTTTAATATTTAGATCTTTGATCCATTTTGACTTTAATTTAGCACATGGCGAGAGCTGTGAGTCTAAATTAGAACTTTGGCATGTGGAAACCAGGTGCTGTGGCTCACAGCATCTGCTGCTCTGTTGCACTGGTGCATTTCTCCCTGGAGGCCTCTGGCGTCACTCATTCTTGCTGTTTCTCTGAGGCCAGCCTCCTCTGTCATGTGGTGAGACAGGTGTCTGGTAAAAAGTTCAGTTTGCCACCTTTTGTCTGTATTGAGATCTGTCTCTGCACTTTCCCTGGGGCTCCAGTCCTCCCTTCAGACCCTGTTTGGGTCATAGACATTCATTTCCCCACCTTTCTTCCCCAAACTGCATTTTCCACAGTCTCAGTTCCAAATCTCAGAGAGGCTGATCTGCTGCTCTTTGCTGCTCCACCAGCTTCCCAGAAGTCCCCCGAATCATTTTTAGTATCACGTAAAATTTTGGCTTATTTTTTGTTTTTGTTTTTTATTTTCTTAAATACCATAGATGTTGTAATGGAATAGCTTTCATCTTCTCAACAGAATTAATCTCAAAACTAGAAAAATGCTCCAAGATCATGTATGTGTGCTTATAGCTTTTATTCTCTTTTAAAAATAAATGCAAAGTTCCATTTTAACTTTTTACTGTGAAAAATTTCCAGCACACTCAGTAATAGACAGCAGCATATATAAATTTATGGATTGGAGTATGACAAATACACACATGTATAGAACATCAGATGATATACTTAGAGTCATTAAATTTTCCACAGATGTTTAAATAAAATTAATAACTAAAGTTTGAGACACAAATTTTATTTAATGTGAAAAAAGATTGAAAGTATAAAATGGACATGCCTATATTTATATTTAAAACACTAAATTATATTACATATAATACTTGTATTCACACCATTTCTCAGAATGTATGGGTTTAAAATAGACCTAGTGTTTGGCACATGCTAAAAACAAAAATGTTTATTTATTTATTTATTTATTTTTATTTTATGGAAGGTACAATAAAATTTCATAACAAAATAATAAAATGAAAATAGTTAATGCTTTGCATGTTGTTATCTTTAAAGTAGTTGTTCAGAATACAAAATTTTGTCATTAAAATTTCTCCAGTAGGCATTAGCACAAACCTTCCTTTTCAATAATCTAAGAGACACCTATAGTATAGCTGGCTTACATTTTTTTCCTTTTCTCTTCACCTTTTCCTCTTTTCTGCATCCTATTTCTGTTTTCCTGTTGAACAAATTCTTCCCATTTCTCAATATCTATTGTACATTTTAGACCT